>LKNJ01001025.1:0-111227 GCA_002120245.1 Maccullochella peelii
ATGATATGGCGCTATATAAATAAAACTGAATTGAATTGAATCATGGTTTGGGTTAGAATAATACGTTAAGACTAACGTAACTTATGTACGGAACTTAACATACGTATGCAAGTTAAAATAAGTCAAAGTTGACTTTTCGTTTCACGCAGGACACGAACGGCGGTCTCCTGGGTGAAAGTCCTGTGTTGTTTGACCCATCCACCCCAACCACTTCCCTACGTGGACTTTGTCGCTCCTTATATTACCTCACCAGACTTCCGCCTTTGCTCCTGTCATAATTACTATGGCCACTGGAGGTTGCCGTACATACAAACGTAAGTATGGGTGGTAATAAGCTGCTGCACAGACAACCGATACAGACATATTTTTGGGGAGGACAGTCTCATATGTTTATATAATGCCAGGCAGCCCTCAAACCCAGAGTGAAACAGCTCTCAGGGACAAGGAGTCCAGGTGTTACCAGCCACTCTGCAGCTGTATAGCTTGACATAATGAGAGCAGCCCTCTCCCCAAGCCTAAACCCTTAAAGTAAACCAGTGGCTCTCAACTCATTATGCTTCAGCTGCTGCAACAACCTCATCAAGTTTGAAAGAGTCAGTTGTTAACCACTATGCATGTGTCCAATGAATGCCTGTATTTCTTTGGTTAACTTCACCGGGTTCTTTCATTGCATGTATAGGGAGACACAGCAACTGCAAGTGCTACCGTCTCAACTCCGTTGTTGGAGGACAGGGCAGCCAGGTGATTTAGTGGGCCTCTGCAGTGCTCGGGGCTTGATTGGAAGGACCGAGGCCTACTGGTGACGCTTCATATATCAACCACATCCCCTGACAGAAAATCACCTAGGTATAGGCTTAGACTCCTTTCTAGACAAAGCTTTAAGGATGATCAACATTTTATTACCCTCTACAATGCTCTCCAGAGTATGAACCAAAGCTGAAAAGGGTAACTCTAACATCAAGTGTAACTGTATATCATCAGTTGCAGTTTCATTCAGATAATGCTTTATCCTTGTCCAAGCATGTGTCAGACATATTTCTTACCTAGAATTTAAATATCAATAAAAGGTATTAATACAACACATACTCATATGATATGAACTGCCCATTTTCAATAATCACTGGGTTTCTATGGTACAGGTTTTATAAAGACATTGTTAGTCAGAACCTGTTTATTAGTTCCAGACAAGAGCTCTCAGTGTATATAGAAGGTGTTATGTTTCATCGTTAACACATCCCAAGATTGAGAATGGAGAGAAGATGGAGGAAGAACATGTGATTTTCAAATCACACAGGAATACATTACCGCTTCCGTCACTATGCACATGCATTAAACACATTCAGTGCACTGACTTTATCGGTGAAAGGAGATATTCAGAGAGGCAAGGTGGCAAAGGAAAGATAATGAATGAGCAGGCCAAGAAATGTTCATTTCATCCTCAAATAAAAAAGAAAAACCCTATGGAAATTAGTTGCTCTTGTTTTCTTGTGACTTTAGTGAATTGTGCATGCCTAAGCTCATTCTGCCTTCAAAATGTATGCATAAAATATAGAAATTAACTCCATTCCCGCTCAGTATAAGAACATGAACAATGGTTTCTTTCATTGACAAACACAAAATCTCCATGTACAACAAGCTAATCTTTAACAGCACATTAGCTGACTAAAGTTTAAAGTTAGTATTAAGTTGGATCGTACTCTTATACTTTTATTCCACTAATGCTAATGTTAAACGTCTTTATAGACTGAACATAAAGTCTCCCCAGTAACACCTGAACATTTCAATCTTTGTATGGCTTTCTTGGACTTGGAAAACTGATTTTTTTACATAGAAGATCCTCTTACTCTTCTTAGCAAAAGGAATTAGGCTACTATACGTTTACAGTTAATTTATTTGATACTTTTGTGGGAGAAAAGGAAGTGATTCACCTTCTGCAGGTCTGCAGTTGGACCCTCTTGGCTTCCTGAGTGGGCTAATGAAAGACTATATGTTTGCTTATTCTTACCACGCTGTCCGTGATTCCTCTGTTAAAGCCCTGTGAGAGTGCGACCGAAATGCATGAATGGATTACAAGAGCTGAATCAAAGTAGAGAGAGAGGGATAAGGTGAGAGAGGAGGGATGGTGTGACAACAGGGGACAGGTGCATGGTGACGGAGAGAGAGCAGAGATGGAAATCTGAGGTGAGAGAGAAAGTGAACCTCTCAGTTTGAATTCTCCTTGGCTGAGCAGTGGCATCCAAGAAGGATCAGGCCATAAAAGTGATACAGAGTGGGGACTTTGGCCATGGCCAGGGGAATATACATTATATCCCTGCTTTCATTACTCCTCAGACTGCACACAGCACAGTATCCACTTCTCATCTACTTCCCCTTTATTGCCTCCATTTCTCACACGGGAGAATTCATTAGAAATTGACTGTGTGACAAGTGTGCAGAGCTTAAACCACTTAATGGATGCAGAAGATAATAGACATCGCTCTTTGAGTGTGTGTAGGTGTGAGAGACAGTTGGGAGTGTCTGTACATGTGTGCGTACAGTGTTGACTCTCCTACGGAACACTGATTGTGTTCGTTTGTGCAACTTTTTCATTAACATGCATCACTTCCTTGTTTGAAGTTGACTTTCTCCACAAACAATCCAATGGCGCTTCGACACACCTGCCTGTAACGGGAATGTGAACCGATTTTTTTTTTCTCCCACGCTCACAAACACAGACACCTTATAACGAGGCTGCCAGGCAACTGTGCGTGTTTACCTGTCACACCAAATGCATGACACTCTCCTCATCATGTTTGTCACTGTGGGAACACTGATCCTTGGTTGCAGGTTGCAAGCTGCGTTAACTTTATACGTCCGGGTTTGAATGGAATGATTATTGTTGTTGTTGGCTTTGGCATGAAAACATGATTAAAACAGGAAACAAGTCAATGTGAAAAAGGTTATGACTGAATGCTTTTTTGGAGGTGAATAGGGATTGTCTCTATGGCATTTTAAAAAAATGTTCTCATGAGGAACTGTGTGAAGTCAAGTAGGCAGATGACAATCAGACAGCTGATGCTCATACTTAAACCTTTGTTATTTAAACCTCATTTTGAGCTATAAGAAGCTCAAGATGAATATCTCCTCACTTGAAAAATGTCACGTCATGATGCTCTGAGATAAAGTGTGAGCCAGTTCCTGTTTTCAGATGAACAATATCATTCAACATCAAATTCCCAGATCAGATATGATAGTGAGAGCATTTACATGATTAAAAGTGCTGCAATCTGACTTCCACAGTAAGAATTTACATGCTTTCTAAGGACTCTTTTTGGTTCACCATTTTTTGCTTTAAATTCAATTCTAGACGGAGTGCTTTTGTACAGATGCCCCTCTGGTGGATACACATAATCAGAACACCAAATGATATATTTACTCTACATGAAATGGAGAAAATGACTATTAGCTCAACTCAGATAAAATACTCAGATTAAGACCTTTACATGACAATCTTTTTCAGGGTGTTGTCTTAATCTTTATAGTCAAGTTATTAGTGTGCATGTAATCACTTTCTGCAAACTTTATAAAAGAAGTGTTGGCTGTGGGCTGGGACCGAGACCGAGACAGGCACTGTGAGAACAATGAGCCATCTGGAAGGTGAGATCACTCCTTAAAAACAGGGTGGAGCCCGGCGATAGGGATTGCAGATGGATTTAACCCAGACTGACATGGTTATAGCAATCAGTCTGGTAAATTGTAATTCACACACATGCAGGGAAACTTACACACACATACATGGAAGTGGTTAGCCGATCCTGCTTGAACTGAGCGGGGCCTCTTTCAGAGATGCTTATCTCTGAAAACTCCACACGCTAGTTTAACACACCCTCCACTCCCTGTAGTGCTCTTCCTTGTAAGAGTAACTGAGAGAGGAGGGGAGACTGTTGTGTTTTCATAGGCAGGCCACCCAGGCTGACCTCTGTTGGCATGCAGCCAGGGTGGAGACACTTGACTTAATCCAGCACGATGAAGTGGTGAGCATACCCAGTCATACTGGACTCCAGCACAGGGTGGTTCGACAGAGATGGCGGAACTAAAACAATCCTGAACAATGATGTCTGCCTCAAAGGATCACTGGGGTCTCTGACTCTTATTGGACAGGACAGGGGAAGAAGGGCTTGTCCTACAAAGCAACCACAAGAGAAAACAAAAAAGACTGAGAAAGTAGATTGAGTCACTCTTTCTCGCTGTGCTCCACATCCATACAGTTACATGTAGAAACTACCTACTTGAACTTCTACAGTTCATTTACATCTGGAAATCAAAAATGTGCTCAGGGTTATAAAGGTTAATTACAGCAACTTTGGACCAGATTTCACAAAGAGAGTTGCATTAAACAAGAGCAAAACACTTATATACACAGAGGGCCAACATATAATAATACATTAATTAGGTAGGACAACAGATGGGGATGTAAGTACAGTGTTAGAGAGGCCTGAACCCAGACTTCAAGGTATCAAGTCTGCAGCAATAAATACAATAAGTAATGAATATTTGCTCTGAAGTGTTTTTCCAGATGGAAAGAGGTTCAAACAGATAACCAGCTGAAAAGACAAGGCAAGACCAGAGGAGATCTGCTAACCAAACAGATCCTTCACTTAAATAGATGAAATAGATTATAACTGATTTAAAGCACTACTAAACGATTGATGAGCATTTGTCATTGGTTCGCAAGCCATTATTAATGACATAAGAGGCAGGGGGTTGCGTTGGAAATACAATCCAGGAAGTCCAGTTTGAGTTACAGATCCAAAGGTTTGAAAACCATTCAGATGCCAAAACACTCCCCAGCAATTCATAATAAGACAAGATTTTATACTTCTGGAAAATCATCACAATGGCAATAATTTTATCTTTCATCACGGCAATTGCAAGGTAAACAGTAGAAACACGGTATGTGCGCTTGCATGTATGTGATTGGCAACCGCAGCGTCTTGGACATGACGTCATGTTAAAGCTAAGCCAGGTTCAACTCTTCTGCCGGATGACCCTGGGTTTTTTGCCGGAGCCCTCTGTGTTGTCATTCAAATGAATCAGGGGCCTGAGGCTAAAGTCGCTCTGAACATGGCCTTAGTATAAATTGCTGTCATGTTTTCTGTACTCAGAATGACATTTTCCTTTACAAATCTTCAAGCAAAGACAGAGCTGATGCTTGTCAGCCCCCGCGGTGTCAGTTAGCTCATTTCTTTTCTGGCCACGTTTTCAGCCCTGTCCACGGTGTTTGCCTCTGTCTCCTAAAGACTCCTGTGGCCATTTCCTCAGACCATATATCATCACAGATTTCTACTTACTTCCATCATGGTTAATACAAGAGGTTATATTTTGTTTAATTCCTCAGCCGCTTCCCGACAATGTGTTTCAGTGCGTGTTGCAGAGGTAAAACAAATCACATCAAGTGATAAAGAAAGCTGTGGGGGGAAAAAAATCAATTCAACATCAACAAACAGCGTCATATGTGTTAGTGATATATCATCAAGCATATGAATGTGTCATGTGTGTTTTGTGATCGCCCCAAAACCTCCATCTCCCAACACACACCCACCACCACCACCACCACTACCAATACACACAAACACATAGTCAACACTCACGTACAACCATGATGTGATTTATGAGACCAGCGCTGGACGCTGCTCTGCAGGGTAATGCATTAAGCTCTTATCTGCCTCTCCTGTAGAAGGCAGGCCTCATATCATTTAGGAGGGGAGGGCAGCCCTATAAACCATTGCCACTAGAGATTCATACACCCCCAGAGCTGCAGCGAGAGGAAGAACACAACAAAAATACTTTCTTATTGATGGGAAGTCGTTATGGCTGAGAGCGGCCTGTAGGAACGGTGTTTGAGAAGTGTGTGAAATGTGAAATATAGAGTGAGGTCAGAGAACAGAGGCTGAGTTGGAGTAGTTTTGGAAGGAGATCAGATATGAAAGGTTGTTGAAAATTTAAGAGGTAAAAACTGCCTTATCTGTGCTGGGGAATCTTTGAGGATGCATTGTGTCTTCAAAGACAGCGGCAAAACACAACCTGTTAAGTCTGATTCAAGCTCTAACATAATCCTCTCACTTTGGTCTTCCCAGAGCGAGGCGTTGGCTGAATATTAATACAGCACAGAGGTAGGTGAAAGGAGACACAGTAATGTTCTCTGTAATATCTTACTATCAATAAACAAGCTGAGCTGTACACTGGACCTGACATTTGTGTGTAGGTGTTGGTGGGCTATATATAGAGAAAGAAAACATGTATGGAAAAAGATACTGTAGCTTTTACTCTTTCATGTTTGCAGCAGCTGTCTACACACTTATGAAGAAACAAAACTGAACCAAAGCCAAAGTTTACTGCTGCTTCATTCAGAATATAATCTAGAAAAATCAACCGGTCCAATAGATTCATTTCCATGCATGATATTTTTACTTTAACAATGTATCAAATGACAATGAGAAAACTATGTGACGATGTGAAAGAGGTCGCTGGTAGTGATGAACCTACAGAGAATTATCACCCAAATCTGTATCTTCTCTCGGCTTTACGGCAAGTTTCAGCTCACTGTTCAGCTGTCTGGTCCGCAACTTTGCTCTTTTGATTCACTCTCACTGCTCTCATAGAGACAGAGCGCATTTAAGTCCTGCCCACACCGGGAGAATGATTCATCGCTCTCCACTGACTGTGTATCGCGTGACGGTGCCTCCTTGTCACTTCGGTCTGCTAGCAAACAACAGAAACATGCCTAAAAGCTGCTGTGTGGTGGGATGCACCACCAACAGGGTAAAGAACCCAGAACTAAGTTTTTATAAGCTGCCGAACTTCTTTTCTGATCTGGTTTCTGTTTTGCCAGGACTCATTGTTTTATGCCTTCCAAAATGATCCATATCACTAAAATGATTCATATGAACGCATTTGGATCTGTCACCTCTGTGATTAAGGTTTGGTTAAGTTTAGGCAGCTAAAACTTGGTTAAGGTTAGGGACAGATCATGATCATGGGTAAAAGAAAAACTCCTTGGTTAAGGTTAGAAAAACATCGGGGTCATGATTACAAGACACCAACACTGACACATGCTTTGTAGACGGTTTGGTAATTTTAAGTGCTTGAACAAACAAATGCTAATGCTGTCATTTTTTCTGGTGAAGAGAAAAATAAGATATAAATATCATAATGAAAAGAAATGCTTTAAAGGGGGTGTTGTCAGTTTTTGCTTGCCCAATATCAGGCAAATCACGTCTCCTTTTCCCCTCTCTTTGTATTCAAGTGGACGTGTAAGTGAAAGGATGAGAGATACATGGAGGCTTCTAACATTCATCTTTGTCAACTTTAGTCCCTCCTTCATTTCCTGCCTATGTCTCACCCTCTCCTCGACTCTCCCTTTCACCCTATGTCCCTTTTTTTTGGTCACCAAAAGTATACATAGCGGCACACTAGTTCGTCCACATTCCACACAGAGAGAAAACCTATAATTAGTCATCTGAATTCCTCCCATCTGTCCCTCAGGTACAGTATAGAGGATGATCTGCTGTCTGAGGGCCCCTGCAAGTTTGGAGTGCAGACTCCTCCTGACCTGATTGTGTTGGCTGGAAATGGAGCAGATGTCTCCAGATGGTTGACCGTGACTCTCTTCTCTATCTGGGTAAACACAGACAGAGCAGCTACACGGTGGCCTCACAGAAGCAGTTCAAACATGAAATATAATTGAAATAAATCCAGGCTGAAGCAATATAGTCTCACAGCTGACATGTAAAGAGTGGGCAAGATGGTACAGGAACTTATGAAAGTGGTGTAACATTTCACAAAAAACTATTGGAATAGATCATTTCCTTAATTCTAGGAATAACCTGCCCTCTCTTTCTTGCAACAAAGAAAGTGGTAAACCTCTCCATTGGTTTAAAAAAATGTAAGATATTAAGACTGAAAATGAGACAAAGTTTACTCGCTAAAGCTGCACAAGGTGATTATGTACTATACCTGGACAGCCACAAATGACAGAGGTCACAGGGCATCAAATCACAGGTAAATAAACGGCTTAGGGACAGTAAATGATCATACAAGTTTAATAATTGCAGAGCATTTCCACATCCTACTCTTAACTTTTTATGAAAAACAACCTGCACTTCCTTGAACTCTGCTTGCAATAGGTAATCCATCATAGTCAACACTTTGTTGTCCTATTTTTTTAATGCAATCGCTAGCAGGAACCATTTAACAAAAACAACTCGCCTTGTTGGTGTGTTCAAGGACACTCTTGACACCTGAGATTTGCAAAGCAGGCTGCAGATAAGCAGTCCATTCATGAGCTATGTTCTCAAAAACACAGAAGGCAAATCAGGACGCTGTGAAAAAGGTAATGAGAAGTTGATTAAGTAATCTTAAAGTCGAACTGAAATTCAAATAAATTTTTGTATATATTCTTGGTGTTTGTTTTTGGACTTATTTGGTCAAAAATGTAATTGTAAAAGAAACTCCTCTTACATTAGAGTAATTCAGGGGTGTGAATTTTTTGGTTCGGACTGACAATGTTGATACTGCAATTTGGTGCAATATCTGTGTGGGTGGGTGTTGATACAACCAGAAAAGCTCCTTGTGAGAATTAGTGCTAACGTTAGCAAGCAAGGCTAACTAAATATGTCCAAAAGAGGCTTTATCCTCTTTTGAAAATATGCACGATAGCTGCTTATAAACAAACACTTACAAGAAGTGAGGAGAATTCAAATTTCAGTTTGACTTTAAAACTCATGGTGTGCTTTGGAAAATGTTGTACAGCTTGCAACATGCAAAACCTGCAGTATAGTCCTTCAAACTGCGTTTTGTCATCTGCTGTGTGCAGAGAAGATTTCCTGCTAATGGCAGTAGCTAACAATAGAATTAACTTTGTGCTGGAACCTCAACAGTGTCTCAATCAGGCAAGTTCTTTAGGGCCCTACGTTATGATTTAAGCTGATGAGACAGACTTTAGCGTTTTCCCTTTTCTCTGCAAGTCGTGTCGGTAGCTTTGATGCTTAGAATGGTGTGCAGGGATTTGTAGCCTTTAATGTCTGCGCACCCATTGTGGTGACTCATGCTCACATGGCTGAGCTATGCTCGGAATTTAGGTTTCATTTGTGTTTTTGTTTAGAGCCCTTTCTTTCCCAGGTCCACTTGATTCACAGCTTGCACAATCAAAGGAAAACATCTCACCATTCAGCAAAGGGCACTCATCGAGAACCCCTGCAGGCATTTTTCCATTGCGTCTGCCAAAAATAATATCTTACAATAGGCGGAAGAAGTACTCCGATCTTTTACTTAAGAAAAAGTAGCAATACAATAATGTAGAAATACTCTGTTACAAGTAAAAGTCATGCATTTAATACTTAACTTAAGTAAAAGTACAAAAGTATTAGCATTGTAATAAAGTACTCATTATGCAGAATGTCCCCATTATATTATTGGATTATGATTAGTGATGCATTAATGTGTACATGACTTTAATGTTGCAGATGGTAAAGGTGGGGCTAATTTTAATTACTTTAAATACTGCTGGGTAGCTTGTAAATTTACCCTCAGGGATCAATAAAGTTTTAGCTTGTCTTAATCATATTTTATATCATTAATCTAAATCTGCAAAGTAACTAGTAACTAAAGTTATGAATTGTAGTGAAGTAGAAGAAAATGGAAGTACTCAAGTAAAGTACAAGTACCTCAAAACAGATTCCTATTTACTGAAGGACAACTAACCTTCTAAAAAGCATCATTACATGCTGGGATGGCACTGACATACATGAGCAGATATTATGTAGTATGTGTACATACACTTAATAAATCCACTGTTGTGAACAATGTTGCATGCTTATGTGTGTGTTCACACAAGAAAACACACGGCGAAGTAAATGTATGACCCTTGCACAGTGTCCTCAGGACTATGTGAGGTGATACTTCTGCAATACTAGAACTGATGAAATAAACATGAAGGACTCCCACAGGACACGCAAGGCAGTCTGAGGCAACGGCATCTGTTCTACAGTCGCGCACACACACACAAAGACACAAACATAAAAAACTAACTAACAACTTCTGATGCTCACAATACTTCCCACTAATCTCCAACTCTGATAGTGACTGATGTCAGTTACTGTTAATGTGAATATCGCAGCTCCTTTTCAACATAATTAGATGAGTGTTAAGTTACTGATGGGAGGAATGAGATGTGCAGAACAATACTCTTTCTCAAAATAAGGAGGAAAAATATATGCCAAACTAATCCAATTCCTGTATATTTTGCTATGCTGATGTTTTGTTGTGTCTGCTTGAGAGTTTAATACTATCGCTTCTAACAGGTCCCACAGGGAAACAGGAGAGACTCACTTACCTTATACCTATCACCTTACTATTGTCACACACTGGCATACAGTTTCAGAAAGGCTCCACAGGCAGGTTTCAACAAACGTGTGCAGATAGACAAATCCTGCAAGTGTGTGTGTGTGTGTGTATATATATATATATATATATATATATAAATTTAACCACACACATTTACACATACGAAGTTAAAGGAACAAAACTATAGGGTTTTTTTTTTGTAGATGCAGACCTTGCTGATAACCACATGTGATCACAGAAAACGTACACAGGATGGAGAAAATAATGTCTTGTAACACATTTAATGGAAAAGGACACTGCAAGTCAATCAGGAGCATGTCAGCTATAAAAGAGGTCCTGCAATCAGCACTTTGATATTTGAAAGAGGCCAAATCATCTGTGTAAAAATTGCAAATTTGCACTGCGAACAGTCTTCAAACCAAAAAGTCTCCCAATATAAACTAAAAGTTCTAAAACGGCTTATATGAACGTTTTTTGATCCAGCATCTGCTGACAAACCACATATGAATGTTGATAAAATGATTAATATGTGCATATGTGCATTTGCCACCGTTATGGTTAAAGTTTGGCTAAGTTTAGGACACTAAAGCCACACCACAGTGTCATTGTCATTCTAAGTATTAAACTTTATCCCTGAAACTTGTACAAAAAAAAAAATTCTAAACACAGGCTCCATTATAAAAAGATAAAATCTGAGACATGACATATACAAGATGTAGGCAAATCTCACTATTTGGCATGTGACCCACTTTTGTAGCACTGTTGATTTGTTTGTCCATGTTTTCTTTGTAAGTTAAAGTCCTTTTTCATGAAGTGTTTACATTATTTTGTCTACCCCCATCTAGATGTAATGAAATCAGGCTTTCTTCTCCACTGGTCACGTCTCACGTTAATTAACTCTCTGTCTGGCTTATAATACAGCCATTGTACATGACAGGCTCCAGAATTTAATCCACAGCGGAGCGGTAAATGAGACGCCCTTCACAGCCGATGTGACGGGACCATCTATGTGTTGCGCTCTCCTTCCCTTGAACCGCCGAGCCTCGAGCGGGGTCACTCAGCTGGATTGGGATTGCACAGCACAAGGTCGGGAGTTCAAACAAGCACATCTCATCAAACAGTCACATGCTAAAGTGTTCAGAGCGAAAGGCTGCACTGAAGATGGTGTCTGTGTTTAATGGAGGGGACTGCCTCCTTCAGCCTCGACTCTCTCTCGGTGGGAACACACACACATGTGCAAACCGCCTCAACAGAAATGCACCTAATGCAGGTGACATCTGCCCGGTCAAAGATGAGGTATAAAACAACGAGGAGGTTGCGGGCTGCTCTTACTTGAAACTTGCTCTGAATGATACTGTCTCTTGGTTTACTTTGTCAGCGTTGGGCGTAAAACCACTCTGTAGGTGGATTTGACTCTGTTTGAACATTACTTGCCCTCGGGAGAATCTGTCGATCACCATATCTCAACTCGCTGTACATTCAATCACCATACTGCCTGCCTGGCTGCCTGTAATTGTTTACTGATCTGGCCGACAGAGATTTCAAGTTCAAATGGGTGTGTGTAAGCAGGGGGTGTAAGTAGAGGGGTGGTGGGGGATGGGGGGGCATCCCTAGAGTTTATTACAAGAGAGGACGGTCATGTGTCATTGGAGTTCATTGTGCTGCTGAAGTGCCAGCCTCCCCGATGACTTCAGCCCCGAACAGCAAGAGGAACCGCGGCGATTAAGCAGGACGACGTCCTTGCAAATTAATATTTCCGCAAAGAAAGTCATCGTCTTTGTAGGGAAGGGAAGCACGCCAATCATTTAATTCCTCTTTGTTGATTTTAAGAGAGCTTCTCATAAACATCTGTCAAAGAAACCCTCAATAAATCCGCAGTCATGTTGTGCGCAGGACTTTGGCGATAGAAATGGGATTTGGAGGCAGCGGGGCCTAAATGAAGACAGACACATTTGCCCACACAGTCGCCACTCTCTGGTCAGGCTGTCGGCTTCAATCAGTGTGCGTAATATTTTAATAGGCTGGGGTAATGTATAGCTACTAATCTAGAGGCCGCTGACATTCTGCTGGCTGGCGGCCAGGTGGGTTTCCCTCTCAAAGTCTGCCCCTTTTCTTTCGTCTCTCTCGCAGTGCATCTCTCTCTTTCTCCTGTATTCTGCCCCCCCCCCCATCTCTTTGTTCCTCCCCCTTCGGTCTCTCATTACAGCCTTATCGCAACTATTAATCTCACACAAGTACTTCACTCAGCAGGTCTTATTGTGAGAGCCACCTGCCCAGAAGTGGGGGGTAATAAATACGAAGATTGCTCCTTCCACATCAGCAACCACCGTTGCCCCATTTTCTTTCTCTAGTTTTCTTTTCTTTTCCATTTTCTTATAGCTTTTGCCCTGCTCTCATTTTCCTCAACTCTGATTTATGTGCTCTTGGGTTTCTACAAAACTTGTCAGGACCATTATCACCCACTGACCCTAAAACCTGCGACCTTGGAGCTGTTTACTGGCAGTAGATTGCGATGGCGTCATTGTGTTTCCATTAGTACCAAGTACCATGATGGTATTGAGTTTGGACAACTGATTCTACAATGTTTCTTGTCATAACAACTTGTGCCCCAGACAGCTGGCAGGGTGGTGAAACAGGATGCCTGCAATCATTAAACAAATATCCTCGACTGCTTTGTTTTTCTCTCACAAATCGAATTTCTGATATTATTTTTATTTAAACTTTTGCATACAGTATTATACAGAAATTCATGTTCTGCCTCATTTCTCTGTGCATGTTACACCTGTCTCTAAATATGTTCTGACAGTAACTATCAGACAGACATATATAATGACACTTTTCCTGTACATATCATCCTTAAAAAGTAACTTAACACCCCCTGAAAATCTTATTCTTGCTGACCTCCAGTAGTTTAATTTCTGACCTTGCTACAGTGATGCACAAGTGTACTCCAGGACCATGTGACATCACTGTCGGGCGTGGTTTCAGGTGCAACAGAGCACACTTCTGACCACACCCACCCAGCTTGGCATAGCTGCTGTTGAGTGAAAACTCTCCAAAAATCTAACTTTTCAGGAGTAAAGAAAAGCTGTCTTCTTTTAAGTATGACCACCAAACATATTTTTTCAGTTTAGCGAGTGGGATTTCAAAGGGTTTCATAAGACCAAATGTGGTAGAAGTTTCTCAAGCCG
Source organism: Maccullochella peelii (assembly GCA_002120245.1). NCBI lineage: Eukaryota > Metazoa > Chordata > Actinopteri > Centrarchiformes > Percichthyidae > Maccullochella > Maccullochella peelii. The sequence goes on from LKNJ01001025.1 coordinate 13,575, forward strand.
CAGAGGAGCATGTAATTCTTCGACTGAAGTGAAAACATGAAAATCACCAAAATTGGAGTCACATTTTCACAGGCGCTCTCCGTGTCTCGATCTACAAATCAAATACTTTTGTAGAAGAAAAAAAGTTTTTATTCACGCATGTTGACGCATACACGCTTTCTATACATGGCCCTCTGCAGACCCACTAATGCATACTGTATGTGATGTACATTTCACATGCAGAGATGGTGAAATGTGCTGGTGAATAGATGAATCCAGAGCTAATTAATGCAAAAAATGCAGTCCAGGAGAGCTTATACATACCCTGCACTCCACAAGGGGGTGAAGCTTTTTGGGCAGGAACCGCCTAACCCAACCATTCTCAGACAGTGGGCCGGGGCCCAATGGTGGGCCTCAGAGCGCCATCTAGTGGGCCATGGAGGCAGTAGTACTGTCAAACGGTGAGATTAAAATATATTGGGGTTTTTTTGTAATTTACAAAGCTAGTTATTTTTATATCCAAATGTGCTCAAATATTCATATGAATGAAAAACAAATTAAAATGCATAATTTCAATGACCAGTTACGTTTGAATATCACCAGCCAGTCACCACACATTATCAGGTTGAGACAAACATGTTTTGCCACTGTTAGCTAGCTAACGTTCCCTAACGTAACATTCAGATGAAGTGACACAAATTGGGCCGTTTTTTGAAATGAAAAAGTGATGTGGGCGCCATAAAAGCTCCAAAGTGTGTGGTGAGGAAATATGACCCTGAATACACATAATATATACAAATTTGGAATCATAATGACAGCACAGTGTGTTGAATGTGGTGAAATCCTGTCAAATGAGGCACTAAAACCATCGAAGCTCCAGAGACACTTAAACACCTGGGATGTTAAGTTTTTTTTCTCATTTATTTGGGAAGGTGGTCCACAGAAATGTTTTAACAATCAGAAATGGGCCTTAAGTTACAAAAGGTTGAGAACCCCTGGCCTAACCCAGTCTTTGTTGCACTTTAGGGAGATGATATGGAGGTTGAAGGTGCTTTAAAGCTGCATCAGCTCACTGTTGATAGTTTAGGAGGTGTAATATTTGCTGTGCTTCTGCTTTGGAGGGTGTGAAAGCTAGCTGAAGTCAGGATGTAGGTTGAAGCGTCTGTTTGCATCCACTAAGCCCTGACACTGTGTTTTATTAGGATGGAAAAAAACTGAAGTGCTACTTGGTAACGTGTCCTTCCACATGACCTTTTAGAAAAAATGTGAAGTCTTTGGGGAGTGTTAACTAGAATTATTCATTTTGCAGTGAATTTCTCAATGTTTTCACTTCCCTGTTTTGAATACACCCCCATCTCTGACATTTTGTCTTTTAATGCCACCCACTGACGGGCCCAAGGGCAGAATGCAAACACGATTTTATGCACACAATGAATCAACTGAACTGAAATCAACCACCCTTTAAGTTAGTACTCTATTTGCCTTGTGGAAGAAAAAATGACAAGAGGGAACTTCATCTTTAACTTAAATTTGTCGTTTTACTGACCAAACAAAAAATAAAATTTACCAGCACCACTGTGTGTACACATGATGCACCTCCACACATATCTGTGTGTTTGCACACTCATCCACATGCTGTGTGCGTTTCTGTTTGTGTGTCTTGAATCTAATGGCAGGCGTTTAAATCTGATCCTGGGACTGTTGTTGTCTGAGCGCACTCCATGACCCCATCCCCAGCTAGGCACCCTGTCGGCGGGACAAAGAGCCCGTTGTATGGGAGGCTTTAGATGTGTAATTACCCCAATCTACTCTGCAGGAAGCTCCATAAACACACAACTACATACCTCCCTGCACCTGATTTACACTGACCAGGGGAACAGAGGAATTCTTCACACCAGCACATAAACACGAGTGACAGCAAACACTAAGCATGCAATCCTCTTTCTCCTTCAGCTGCAGTACTATTAAAATGAGGGAAATCATATCTCGGGAGACAAAAACAAAGATTTTTATTTTACAGTTACACACACATTATGTGCTTCATTAACTCTTAGCTTTGGTATGTGAGAAGATCTATTCTCAGAAATTTAAGTAATTATCATCTTTTTCCACCACCACTCCCATTGAGGAGTCTAAGTTACATAATTGTGTGCCTGCTGGCTGCAAGATCCTACTATTTGCCTTGAAATTTGCATATTGAGCATTGCATGAAAATGGGCGACCTTTTCCTTTTGACCCTCAGGGTGATCGTTTACATTCCAAATTCACATGTGAGAGGAAGGGCCATGCAGGGTAAGAGAGGGTGCAAGAAGAACAATTAAAGAGTGGAGGATGTGCAGTACAACTGCCACCACATTAAATCGCTGACGTCCTGGAAATCGCCCACACAATCATGATGACCTGTGCGTTTTTTCACACCAATGCAGAGATTTACACATGAAGGCTTTAGTGCACAACTGAAAGGCATAAGCCAGCATTGTAAGTGTGGAAGACGGTGAAACCAGCATTCACATAAAGTCGCTTCCTCTAAATGAGAGATCTGAAAAAGCTGGATCAACCAGTTGGTACTGGCACCACACAAATCACTAAACTGTCACGCACAATATCACAAAACAAAACAATATCCACAGTCTCACACACGTTTGCACACACAACCACAAACATACAGGAGGTATCTTCATTTTCAAGCATTCAAAGTAGCTGAAATTAAGGAAACAGGCTCTCACATGCATGAAAGACACATGACCTCTAGGGAGGATTTACATTTAAGAGAGATCAAGGTGTAAAGATTGTATTCACAAACATATGCACTGAAAGCAGCAGTAGTTGTGCAAACTTCTGCAGCTAGTTAAAATAGCATTCATGTGATGCAATATGTGCAGGTTTCAGGCAAGAATAATTACTGGGATGACTGGATGGAAAAATGGGATGTATAAGCTTTTAATATCAACCTAAATGCAAAGTAAACCTGCAGTGTAGGTTGGGTCTGCATTGCAACAGATTTCTGTCCGTTGGTGAGATCAAACCAAATATCTGTGGTAAGAAATGGAAAAATTTCCCTGTGAATATTTCTGCACACTTCTGTGACACAACATGTTATAAAGAGGCATGTAACATTCACAAATGAAATGAAAAGATGAAAGACATACTCATGCATGAAAGGAAATATGTTTGGCATTGCATGTTTAATTGGATTAGCTGTTCATCCCACAGCAGCATCAGACACATTCTACCTAGAGACATATATCTGTTGAATATGCAGTCATGTTTGCCATTAAGAACATTATATATGAAGATGTGCATTCATCAGTGACTTCACTATAGATTAATTGATCATTTGCCATAATTGAAAAAACATGTTGAGTGTGACGGGATTAATTTGTTTCTATTATGCCTGATTGATATTTCCATTTTCTTTGATCCTGCTTCTTTCTCTGTTCCATATTTATGCTGAAGGATAAATCACCGCATTTCCCCACACTGCTGCGTTGATGCATCTTTATTCCACTCAGAGCCTTTCCAGCGCTGCCCTCTGACCTCTGAGATCAGTTATGTTGCAAGCAGAGTGAGACTGAACCTCCTGCAGCCTCCTCCTGGAAAGACGAGCCGACAGGATCAGCCCCATCCTTCATGTCATGATGTGGGAGCCTGACTTAGTTGAAGTGCCTCCCGCATTAGCATTCCTCGACTGGACTTGACATGGTGTCATGCTTCTGAGTGCAAGTTCAACCATGTCCAAGGTGCTTATTTTCGCCCATGAAATAATCTTCCTTCATAACTAAAATACACACAGGCTGCATTCCTAAATATGAGGTTAGAATATCACACCCACAAAATACCACAAGTGCTCTCATTGTATCTTTAAAGCTAAATACTGGACAGTATGTGCACCTATTAAATTTTTTTAGGAAATTAAGTGTTACAAATCAATAATTACAGTTTAAAAACCTTGGTTGTTTTTTTAGAGGGATATTTTAGTATATAATATAAGGTGATGAATTATGACTCATGTCTGTGGGTGTGGGAATGTTGCAAGATGTTTATTATACAGCAGACTTCTCACTCTGCACTGGTGAAGGTTATAGCCTGCCAGCATTCTTGCAGAAAGTAGAGACGATGGGAAATATAAACAAAGGAGAGGTGCAAATGTGCGACAGATAAACAGGCCGGTCCTCTGGGAGAAAGAGAGCGAGCGGACAGACGGGGAGGGGGGTGAAGAGAAACGCACAGAGCTTGTGATGTGAGCGCGAGGTAGTTACATGAGTGATGACATTCAGGAGAGGTGGAAGCCGCACAAGGCCCCAATGTTAGAGGGCAGGACGAGGGAAAGGAGCAGCTGTCTGCCGGGGCAGGCAGCGATACGTCTGCCCCCCAGCTGTCAGAGCCTGGAAAAATGGCCAATTCACATACAGGACATTGGGTCACTGTTCACGGACTGATACTCACACCACATATACAGGAAGACGTGTGTTCTTGACAACATGCAACACACACAGAAGAACATTTAGGAGAAAATGTATAAACACGCTTTGAAAACACGTACAAAGACATACAATTATTATATTTAACAGCTCATATTATTTCTTCTACATATTTTTATTCCAGAATGGCATTATAATCTGTACATTGAGCAAATACACAAAAGATAGAAAATTTTTGTCCTGAACTTCAAGCATACTATGTGCCTTATAATATTATAATATATAGAATATTTACACAGAAAGCCTATACAGTATCAAGCACTTCAATATAATCATCCATCCCCACAACTCGCAGCTGCTGAAATTGTGAAACTAATACCTCAGTAGATTTTTTTTTTTCCACGCACTGTCAGCACTAAGTTTATTAGAAACACAATGTTTGGGTCATGGACCTTCATCAGGCATCAAATTCACAATGCAAAACTACACATCTTTATACTGAAGCCACATGTTTCTAACAACCAATCAAAACCAAATCTCAAAACACCTGAGCCCAATGTCAAACACTTAAGACAATAACTGATAAAAACAGCCTTAAAATGAGACAAACAATATGTCAGAAACTGTAGAATACAAATGAAAATAGAAAATAAAAAAAACATATATATATATAAATCATTAGATACGTGTTTCAAAAGGGTGTTGTGGAGGCAGATCAGACAATAACCTGTCCAAGTTTAATCGCCAAACTAGGAATATCTTCATAACCTGGAACAAAAACAACACATATAATAAAAAAAGGACAAGAGAATCACTAATTACTATTAAAGAAATATCAAGTAAATAGCCTAAAATTAAAATATCTAGTCAATATTTCTAGTGAAAACTTGGTAAAATCTATTTTTTAGCATGAATATCTTGACCTCAGACTATGAAAGGTCTGCTTAACGTTTGCCCATGAAATCTGAAGTCTTATCCTGGTTTTGATCATATGGAGGATGTTTACATTGAACGTAGTGGAACTTGCTTACTCATATGCCTGAATACTTAATTTTTTTGCAGTCCTTTTGTGAAAATGTACTTGTTCTTAGAAATATGTAGATTTTTACTATAGATTTCAATCAATAAAAGTGAGTGAAAGTAACTTTAGATAGTTTGACTGAAAATCCTTAATCAAATACTGACAACTGATTCTTCTAGACAAATGACATCCTTGTTTTTTTTTTTCATCCTACCAGAAACTCCTCAAGCCTAATTTCTTGGTTCCTGACAGTTGTCAAGGCTCACACCCGGACACTTGTTATTCTTGACAGGGGGCATGGTGGTGATGTGAATGGTGACTGAGAGCAGAGGGCATGTTTATCTACAGAGGAACTGCCAAGGTGGAGGGCAGACATCCAGCTGGGGATGTCGACCAGAGAAGCATGATGTGCGCATTAAGCTGTGTTTTAAAAAAGGAAAAGAAGGGTAGAGTTGGGTGTCATCAGCATCGCAATCATCACAGAAGATACTGAATGTGATGGTGATGAGCTAGCATACGCATAGCAGAGGAAAATCAAAAGGAACCCCATGGACAGATTGCAGTAGTGAATATAAAAATCTTCTCCACAACCCTTATGAGAGGGGTGCAATGGAGTTCAGGAGGCAGAATCAGACAGAGAAATAGAGCAGCTGAGATAGAATAGGAGGATGTGGAGATCGAAAATGCCAGATATTTGTATGGTTTGTCTTCACCACTGAAAAAAACATTGTTTTGTTGATTTGCCAAACTTGAGACAATCAAACGCTAGGAGCCCAAAGAGAAATATGAAGCTAGCATATGAGTCCATGTAAGAAGACTGTATGTCATCCGAGCCCCCCGGGAAGCAGTGGCCACAGCTGGAATTGCAAAGACCACTGGCTCAAAAACACTTTTTCCCCACAAGCATTACAAAAGAAACAGCTGTAAAGCGATGAATAAATGTTTTCTGAGCATCACAAACTCTTTATATTATCAGAATTTGAGTCACTATAGGTCCAGTAAAATTTGAAAAGTCTCAAAGAGCTGTATCAGTAAGTTATTGTCATCCCCTTGATGTGTACGGGGAGCCAACAGGAAGACTCTAAAGCACATGCTCTATGGGCCCGAACATGTGGAAACCAGAGGAAGCCTGAAAAAAATTACCTTTCAGCGAATGAGCAACTTTCATTGGGATAAAAGGGATGCATAGATGGAATACCTCATGGGCAAAGTGGGCATGTGCCCAGAGCCCCTGGAGTTTTAGGTGGGTAAAAATATCTGTAAAAGGACTGTTTATATGGGGGTTTTGTAAAGAAGCCAATTAAATTGCTTGCTAAGTGAAAACAAAGTAACGCTAAGTCTTCTAGCCGCTCTGCAAATCTAAAAAGAAAAAGAAGCTAGAGTTGCATTAGTGACAGAATTGCACAGTGCTGAGTGACCTCTTTCCTCGTCCTCTAATTTGGACAAACGTCTCTCTGATGAACTCATCGCCTCCATCAGAGCTACAATGCTGCATTAATGACTACAGTAAGCTTTTCCGACACATGATATTAGAACTGTATCTGACGCTGTCTGCCAGCAGCTGCGAGGGGAAATGTTTTTTCCCAAAATGTCCAAGATTTAGACAGAGACGTCTAAACATGCTATCGCTTACGGCCACCTCTAATGACTTGATTGAGGATCTCTTTTCTTGCCACATTTATCTTGTTTCATTTCAGTTAAAGTGACATGTTAGTTCCATCTTTATTTATTGGTTTCAAGAGGACGACTAGGCAATTCTTTAGTGTCTACTTCACAATAATATCAATGGCGTTATCAGTCCACCCACAGAATTGCAGATATGAAGATTAATGGCCTAATGATGATTTTGTAATGATTTTTCCGCTATCATTATTATCTGTTCCTATTGTAAATAATCTGATCACTTGAGTGGAAAGCCTTGGGAAATTATGAGCATAATAATGTGATATTTATTGCAAAAATAAATTAGATCCACGTGTCTTGACAGAGTAAACATTGATTTGCTGAAAAGAAAAAACCTCAGGGGTTGCTTTTTGAGAATCATTTCACTTATTTGGATTTTACTGGCTAGCCATGTAAACCACAAGACAAGAAGCCCCATAACTGACAGTGACCGACAAGATTAAAGTCAGCGCTGATCAGAACTGAGGAGATGTGTCTAGGATGAGAAATAGCTTAATTCCGTTTAGTCAGTCCCAGCTACAAGCAGCAAATCACAGTTCACAGTATTTCCCGAGGAGGAAGGCATTGTCAGTGAAACGTACAGTACAGCGTGGAGGAAAAAGAGAGGTCAGGCAACCATGGAAGGAAGAGATCAGCTGGCAGGAACACAAAGATAAATGACTGTGGTTTGGGAGGAAAGAATGGAAATCTCCTTAACATTTTAAATACCAGGCAAGCTGGAGAGGAACCGTGAAGTGGAGTACTGTGTAACATCTGTGCCTTACAGAGTACAAAAGTTCAGGGAATTAACTGGGGAAGCTTCCTCCAACGCAAGACAATACACAGACAGCAGGATGAGTGGTGCAGAAGACAAATAATGTCAAAAGGCATCATATCAAAGTAGGTTGAGGTTGAAAAACAGACTGCATCTGGTCTCCTGCACATTAGACCTTTACTTTGCACAAATAAATGAGTGTCAGTTTCTTTTTTTTCCACCTGATACCATCTTTGAATCATAAATGAAGGCCGGAGGGTATAAGACATGTTTGGGTAAATAAGGTGCAGACCTGATGACTGCTAAGGTTTTATTCCTTTCCTCTTAGTAGATCTGAGTTATCACTGTTATCACCATCTTTTCTTGTCTCTTTGTTTCCTTGAATCACGCTGAAAAAGATTAGTGCAAAACATGATGCTTTAGTGAATTTTAATCTCTCTAATAATGAGTATCTTGAAGTTTTACTTGGACCTGCAGGTTTTTTTGTGTTTAGATTCAATGGTGACACATGTTTATCTTTGTAAATGTTTTTAAGGAGTTATCGCAATCATATTTGAATAAGAATATAACAGTGATTTCACATGCCTTCAGTTCATTTTGTATTTTTCTATATCCAAACTGTTCTCACAGACATTCCTATCTTATCTTCTGGTTTTAGTGCCTATTTTGCTGCATTATTGACTTACAGCCATTTACTACAGCATCTTACAGTACACAAATAAACTACTCTCACTGTTTTTCAAACGTTCACATTTTCAGTGAATAAGTCTGATGTCATGCAAGTGAATGTTTGCCATTATTCTACAAAAATGTTGAAAAATATGGTTATTAAGTGAGGTATGAGTCCTTTAACTTGTGTTTGTGTGTGTGAGTCATGGACGGTCAGAAGTACTGTGGCAGAATTGCCTGTGGCAAAAGCAGAATTTGTTTCTGTGGGTTTCAAAACCACAAAACCAAAAAGTTTTCAAAGCCTCTGACAATCTGAACTCCTTACGGCTGCCCTCCAAAAAATCCACAGCGTACTCTGTCAGTGTTTTGAGGGAACGAAAGCAAACCAAACTGTTGCTAGTTTGGTTCTTGAGCTCTTTCGAGTACGCACATCCTCCTCTCCAATGCACAGTGATGTGGTAAATAATGGACAACTGGAAGAATCAAAACTGACTGCCCAAGGCTGAATTCCAACATCAGGAGGTCTCAGGCTGGCAGGAGGCTTACATCAGAGAGCATTGTATACTCCAGCTCCAATATGCTGCTGATTCTGCTTTGTGGTTGTGATAAAAAGCCTCCAGCCAGCCCAACAGCACCCATAAAGGTACAGAAAAGAACTGACCACAACAGTGACGTGAGCTTTTTCATCTTTTCCATCCACGAACTGTCCACCAACTTCACTGAATCACTCACCACTTGCCTGCACGCTGCACCATATAAATACTATGGACTTCTCCTTTCCGTCAACTGTAAGAACACCCAGGACAAGAAGTACACCAAGCTGGAGTCATCCTCCAAGCATCGCAATACATCAGCTTGTACTGCAAAACAAGTACTTCTATAAGGGTGAACATACTGTGGGCCCTCTAATCTTTAAATAATCTGATGGAGTAATTTGTCAGAGGGGCTTTGGAGATCATCTTGTCCTGGGCACGAGCAAGACACACGGCAGGCCAGGGGGTAGGTGAATATCATGATATGTGAATTGTCAGAGATTTTACCATTACCATTTTACATTAGTCTCTCCGAGTGAGTTAGGCTGCTGCTGCAGGCAATGTTGCAAATTATTGAGAATGACTGCTTCATAAAAATGTACAATATCACTATTATATCAATACTGCGATATCCCATGATATAGGATTTTATCCATATCACCTTCTGTAGCCTACATATTATTTTTTATTTATATATCTACCTGAACTCAGCTGAAGTCAGCTGTTTAAGACTATGTTGCTGTTCAGATTTACAGATAAATATTGAATTCAAACTAAGCCATTATTAAAATTTGTAGTAATAGTATGCTAGTTGATTAAATGACAACCAAAACACACACACACACACACACACACACACACACACAACATCATGGGCTGATTCCTTTTTTCTTTTCCCTGTCTCAGTTGCTTAAATGAATTCAACATCTTTGCTGGCTAAAGATGATGTTTTGTCTATATTTGTTATATGTCTATATAATCTATAGGTGCTCCTAAAATTATACAAAATCCCCCTGCTTATGAAAGTAGAAAATACTGTAAACACAACAGCTTAGTATTTGTTGAGGGCTGTTGTATTGGATTGCATAATGCATCACATCAGTCGCCCATATGACCATGTCCACCCCCTTGTATTTTTGTGCTGACAAGTACACAGGTATTTGCAGCACAATTGCATGCCTGTTGGCTCACACTGACTGAAGTATACGCAGTTTGCATTATGACCAAAGAATTCAACAGATGTTTTCCAAATGCAAGATATAAGGCAAGCTTCATTGAGCCTATCAGTAAAGCGTGGGGAAATTCCCCCTTTACTTGGTAACATTCCTGGCTTGGCATCGATATGGACATGGTGCAAGGGAAATTGCCGGTAAACAAACAACTGAATCTTTGTCTGACAACACAAGGAAGAGAAAAGGGCCCTGGCACTGTGTGTGTGGGCAGACATGATGTGTTCATACCTCTCTGCACTACATTTTCTTCCTTATCTCCCATCGGCACATGAGAGGATTCCCGGCGAGCAGCGGTCCCTTTGAAATCCTCCCAGCGTGTTTGTTAATGTCAAGCACTCGCGTGTTTCAGGGATTACATCTTTTCTTTTCCTTTCCTGAATTCCCCTTCTTGTTTGCCTCAAAGGAATTCAGCAACGACTCCCCTCCACCTCCTAACACACACACACACAAACACACAAACACACACACATTTACTTGTTAGCACACTTCTGCCCTATGGCGAGGATTGTGAGAGGTTATTAAGACAATGTCATGCATAACAATGAATGTAGTTGGGCATGACAAAATCAACATGCACCATTTTAAAACACAGTAAAGATAATTCCTTTATAAAATCTGAATACTGAGATCCAGTAAGATAATGTGTCTGTATTTCCTTCTAGTGAAAATGAGCATCAACCTTCTTCTCCCTTGCCGGTACACAAAATGTCCAATATTTGTTGCACCGCAGTTTCTTCGACTCCTTCAATCATCCTTTGGGCTTAATGGTCAGGCTAATTAGGTCTTCAGAGAATACTGTTGTCAGACCAGTCAGTCACTAGAGAGGAACCCAGAGAGACCATTAGTGCCTCGATTGATGTCCACTAGACAACCCCTGCAAGGGTTGTTCATTTTAGACTAAATGAGCCCCTGTAGCTATTCCCAAGTATATGGAGAGAATGCCCCAATCACTGCTGGTTCATTTCATATTTTTGATTGGTCTGAAAGTTCCCTCATGGCTGAGCAACCCTATGTCCTACAATAAATGTTACTTTCATATACAACTAATTTGCATCAGCAAATACATTTTGAAGGAAACGTTCAGGAAACATTTTTTTTCAATGTAATGAGAAAACATTCAAAAAAAACATTAAACGTATTTTCAAACTCTTCAATGTTAATGCAAAATGTTCATGCTGAATGTATTTGCAATAGTTTACTGTCAATGTATTTCATTTGCTTTAATGCATCTTCTCCTGACAACTAAAAGAGTAAGAGTCAACAACAGCCATGCTAGCGTCTCTGTGAGGCTGTGCTTAGGCACAGTGACACTTTGAGCTAATGTCAACATATATGCTACAGCAACAATCCTAAGGTGCTGCATGGAGGCAATATTTACTATGTTCACCGTCTTAGTTTAGCTTGTTAGCATGCTAACATTTGCTAATTAGCACTCATCACAAAGTACAGCTGAGGCTGATAAGAGATATTTCACCACATTTCGAAACATGAGACACGACTTGAAAATAAGACTCGAAACTGAACACAGATATAAACAAAACTAGACCAAGTCCATGGATCCTGACAATATGATTTTTACATAATGCTGTAATTTCAGAAAAGTCTGCCCAGATCAGACAAGCTGCCCTCATCGGGTAACTGGGCTGCAGGCAAAACAGGCTGAAGAAAGCTGGTGCGGGTAGAAACTCAAACGATGAAGACCAGTATGCAGTGTAAAAGCACACATACACAAGTACACAGTCGCTTACACAGCGAATTATTGTAAAAAAGAAATTTATTTCACACAGAGTCTAAACAGAGAGCCTTATGTTGTAGTTTGCTAATTGATCTGTGAAATTATCCACATTTGGGAACAACCTTGATCACAGGATGAAATCTCTCCCCTGCCTGCCATTAATGGCGCTATGAATATGCATGACGAATATATTATAGCCAGTTTCAGAAGACACAAAGCTAGCTGACTTTTCAAGGTAATGTACTTTCTAGGGGCAGACCTTCACCTAGAACAGAGACAGTGATAGCATGATGGTTTAGATCACCACGTAAACACACACACATTTATCTGCTAAGTAATTGCTAGTGTTTGATTTAACAGAAAGATTGGCACACATCAGCACAAACACCTTTCCTCATATTGAGTCTTGTAAATATTTTACATGTTGACAGTAATTTCCCATTATGTCATGAGACAAGAATGTCACTGAAATGTCAAGTCTCAACATGCGTGTGTTGAGCTGTGAAATCTCTCTCACCAAAGCAGGACCTACTGTAGACGCAGTCAGGGTTATATCACAGTTTAGCCCAGGTTTGAACCGACCTGAAAGCAGTCAGATATAATTGATATGATATTCAGCACACTCAGTATATCCTCAGAGTCTGACCAGAGAGATGTTCTGGTAGTGACTCACTCTGAGTCATGCAGCATGTGGTCAGAGAGGTGATATTTGGGAGGTCTGAAGTCCCTACTACATTGTAAAATGATTCATGTATTTAAATTCCTTCTCTGCCTACTGTAATACCGTGGATAATAACCCTGTCTAGGGTGATGAATGTTCTATGTAGATGTATCAAATGGCTCAACATTTAGAAAACAAACTTTCCTGCTGACTCTCTGTGCTGCCAAAATGGAGAGTGTGCATCCTCATCAATTTCTTGCTTTTTTTCCTCTCCGCACCACACGGACTATCACTTTCAGGATAACACAGTGATAACAAACACTTGTATTTTATGCGTATAAACGTGACCCAAAGCGTAGTTTTACACCTTCTTGTAACCCATCAGCTATCGACGATTAAGCCTCTGGGGGCAACGGCCAATCTTTCGGGGCTTCCGGTGTAGCCAATGGATATTCGGATAACGGGCCAAGACTTCCTCTTCCGTGCACATTTGTTTCATTGTTTACAGTTTGATTAGCAATCTCGAAACCCATCGGCTATCGTCTGAAGTCAATTTAAATGCAGATACATTTTAAAAAAGCTAATAAAAAGCTAATCCCTAGGGTTCCAAGATTGATAAACATCGATCATGAAATCATGACAATCATCGTCAGATGATGAGAGATGGGTACTGAGGTTGCATTTCGGCCAATGTGTTCCACCTCTTTTGATCTCTACACAGACCTGCATGCAACCAAAACCCTCTCAAACGTGATTGGTCAATACTGCTCAGACTACAAACGGGCTACAGATGGAAACCAGAATGCTTCAGATACCAAAATCTTGTCCCTTGCCTACAGATTCTGCATTCAAATGCAGATATCTGTTTATAGAGATTACTCCGCAGGTGACCTACACCCAGTACTGCGCCTGAATGCATCCTGTGTAGACACAGACGAAGGACTGAAGCTGCTGCTCTGCTAACGTGCTGCTCACGCTACGCCTCCTGTGTAGACACGTCGTTAGATTGTCTCTGTCACTGTGGTTTGACATGGCAACTTCAAAGCAAACTTAAAGTTGTAATTGGCCTTCACTGAGTGAGGTATGATACAGTATGTTACGGTCCTCCTCACCATCGATTGATCTAGTTTCTACTTGAAACTTGTCATTCATCTTGATAAACTGTCTTCTTGGGAAAGCATTTAGCCTCAGGTAACGGCCACTCTAAAGTGTTGAAGAAGCACGGAAATGTACGAAGGAAATTAAACTCATTTTATTGTTATGTTATGCTGTGTAAGTACATAATCAAGTATATTATGGACCAGTACAACGAATTTACTTGAAGGACTTGTTGGATGATGATGATGATGATGATGATAAATGACTACACGCATGTATGTAATTATCTGAACTGTAACTAGCATCAATCTGATGCAGGAATAATTCCTCAGCAAAAAGAAGGGTATGTTTGGTAACCAGAGGAGCCAAGGTGCACACCTCCCAAATCTCAAACTTTATCTTTGCTTGTGCAAGTAAATCTAAATCCATACAAGTATAAAAGGAAATTAGCCACGCAAACATTACCGGAAGAATAGTTTGACATTTTGGGAAAGACGCTTATTCGCTTTCTGGCAGAGAGTTAGAGTGAAAGATTGATACCACTGATATTTGTCCGTTATAATATAAGGCTAATCCCAACAGCTGGTTAGCACAAAGACTGGAAACAGGGGCAAACAGCTAGCCTGGCTCTGTCCAATGGTAACAAAATTTTCCTCCTAGCACCACTAAACTAAAGCTCACTAATTAACATACCTTGTTTCTTCTGCACAAAAACCGAAGTTTATAAATGTCAATTTGCCATTTTAGGTGCACTTCTTATCATTCTATTCATATCTAATTTAAAGACATTTTCTACTTTCAGGATAAGACTCATATAGCTCATATGAGCAAATAAATAAATAAATGCGCCCACATAATTTGTCTCCCTCTGAAGCAATCAAAAGTAAATATTTCATTACTTTCTTCTCTTGACATTAACTATGAACTGTAGTGCTTCCAGCATATTTCTGTTTTTTTTTCTTTCTTTAATTCAGCAGAATAAGATGTAGAGGCTTCTGTAATGTCCCCCTGGAGGCATGAAATTATGAGAGTCAGAGAGAGCAAGGTAATTACCATCAAGACTTTGGGCCCTTAACCAAAAGCACATTACCCACTTCAAACGCTGAGAGAGAAATGCAAACTGAGGAGCAAGATAGCTACTTTGCTGCATAACTGAACCCTCTGACCACCCATTTCTATCATGCGCAGCGGGTATGTTTATGGAAAGACATTGTTTAAAGAGTTATTTAATTTTTGGTTGAAAGACGCATTTATGTTGCTTGGATTTACAGTTTTAATATCTTGTAATTCCTTTATTTAATCCTCCCATGAAAATGTATAACATGTTATGAGCAAGTACCAGCATGCTCATTGTCACTCCCGGTTTGTTCATTAATGACATCTACATCATGAAGAAACTTGGGCTCATGGTAGCAGCAGAGATAAGTAAGTCTACGTTGAAAGTAGCATAAGTAGCTCTTTGGAAGTAAGCTCCTGTTCTCTGCAGCTGTACTATACAATACACACTATTTACTATTAACAATGTACTTTTAAGGTGTATGGGTGGCCAGCCTTAAAGTACATTGTGGCAACTGAAGGCAAACATGACAAGCCCACTTTTTCTTTGCTTGTGCAAACACAGCAAATTCGATTTTCACTGTATTTGGAGCATACTACCAGAAAATAAAAGACTGCTGTAAAAAAACTAATAGTGTACTCCATCTACTTTCCGAGCGACTGTTTAACGGTTTATTTGTATTAGTTTTTCTTAAACTATCTCAGTGCCTCATTTGTACAGTTCAGAGTCAGCATTGATTAAGTGATGCAACCCTTACGCTCTCGCCAATCAATAGTTCTCAAAAAGGCATTAACTAGATGCAGTATATACGGAGATGATCTCAGTGAGCTCCCTGCTTGGACTCCCAGCACAGCCAGAAAAAAGAATCTATAAACAACACAAACATGCCCACGGATGGCTATGTGACTACTCAATCCTGACCCCAAAGGTAACCATTAAAAATGAAATAGTGCCTTGCTACTCTTAGTAAAACTGCTTTCGCGAGGGAGCCGAAATTGTTGTAGTAAATAAAATGGTGGTGGGAGCCTAGAGACTGCACGCTGTGGTTATTAGTTTATTTCCCAGACCGTCTGGGAATGTGAACCTCTCAGACACCAATAACTGCAGGTCTCTGTGTGCACTGAGAAGCTCATTATTGTGCTGAGCAACTTCTTAATTTGAATACATGTAAATATTTGACTGTGAAGCCTGGAAATGTTCAAAAAGAGGAAAGCTATTCAGCCACATGAAGGTAAAAATCCACATTTTAAGCAGTAAACGGCCTCTAAAAATTATGAGTAGTGTATAAAATTCACATAAATGTTTGCCGTGTTGTTAAATATGAATAATGAAGCTCCTTATATCACACTAAATGAAAACTAGCTTTTATTGCAGTTGGGAGCAGGATCTTAATTCTTTCTCATCTCGTCTCTCAGGGGGCTGTTCTGCTCCAAAGATTAAATTTTCACTGGCATGAAATTGGATCTCTGTCCACTCCTACTTGCAGCAATGGAGCGTCTTGACCTGCAGCTGTAGTTGGCGTACCCAGCAGCAACACAAATCTGAACCAGGGTCACCCAGCATAGTATAAATAATACCAAACAGCCCTATTGGGCCCAGAGTGCTCCTAAAGGGCCAGCCAAGTGACCCCAGTAAACCCAGGGGCCACTTATTGGGATATTGATCTCTTCCTAGTATATTTTATTCTAGATCCAGATGGAAATTTATTTTTCAACCTCCTTGCTCAAGCATATTTGTGCAGGTCAGAGCTTATACTGTGGGAAGACATAATTATAAAAATGCAGCAGTTGGAATAATTGGCTCAGGAGTGCTGCTGATAGAAAACGTCTCATGTGCTTCATTTTCTGCACTGAATTGTTTTCTACTGCCGATGTTATTATCCATCCATAACTACCACATACATGGGTATCTACACACACTTTTATAATAATTTACATCACAAACTTGGCATCTCATAGCCCCTTAATATCAAGATCATGCTGATATATTCTTCCGTTAATTTAAACGGCCTTCTGGCCATCATTGAGACTGGCTGTGGTAATGTAATTTGTGGAGATCTCCCGTAAAATAATAATAATCGCATATATATTTTAATAAATGAAGCCCCTTAAGCCACTGGGGGTGTTTGCTAACCAATAGTGTTTTATTTACACAAAATAAATAAAAAAATAAATTGCCTTTGCTGAACACAGTGATTAAACACTTTGAAACTTATCGCCAGTTCTAAAAGTAATTGGCCTGAGGGAGAAAAAAGCTCTTTGTTTTAATAAAGTAATGCTCCTAAATAATTTACACTGGTGGAGTTTTGCATCTGAACATTATTTAATGTCTAGCAGTATTGCTCATGACATTTCATATTAGAAAATTCTGTAACACTAGGAGGTAAGTGTTTATGCTTCAATATTCTAATCTCATTCCTGTTTCCCTTCAATAAACTACTTAAATTGTTTCAGTGAATCAAGATGTGGGAGCATGCTAAGAGAAAACATTTGAGAGAGACTGTGGAGAAGTAGTTGGACATATGTGTGGTGAGATAATTTATTTGTCTTCTCTCACACCACATATATAGGAACATGAAAGTAGGAAATGACAAGACTTCGACTCATTTCCATGGTGCTTTCGGGAGGATTATGAACTGAAACAGACAGATTTTCTGGCTGATCCTTTGAAAAACACTTGCAGAGACTTTACTGGCACAGCACGACACTCAGCTGAAGAGAGTGCAGTCATGGTTTTTCCAAAAGTAATATGAAAAGTGTCAATCAACAGTGAAACAGCAGCTAAAAGAGATACTCGCAGGTTACTTTCCACAGGTCCTCAGGATCCTACGCTGGATGAATGTTACTGATATTTAATTCATGGAGAAATAAAAGAACAAACACTTGGAAACTGTGGGATAAAGACAAAGCCTATGTTTGTTTCTGTTGGCACATACTGGTTCCATATGGGATGTTCGTGATGTTTTTAAATTATTGAGGAAAAATGGGCTCAGATTTCTCCGCCCGTAAGCTCACATCAATAAACAGCTGCTAGCAGTGACCTGCATTGCTTGGGAGGTCAGAGTAGGATCCTTGATTTTGTTGTCTTTTCCACTTTCAGTTCCCACCCAGTGAAGAGCAACATGTTCACATGTGTGTGAACATTGTGCTTATCTGTACCTCCTACAGCTAGTATGGTGGGGAAAAGAGAATATTAATATTGGACTGACTGCATTCGGATAAACTGACATTCATGATGAGTACATTTTATAGTGATATTTATCTGTCAGGTGTTTTGAGGGATTACTTCTCATTTCTTCCCGTGAGCGTCAGGTGATTGACAGTAAACAGAGCATGACGTATATGCACGCCGTGACATGAGTACAGTGAATGAAATAAGAAGAAAACAGAAATAGAAAAAAACCAATTATGGCTTTGTGTTTATTGTGAGGGATTATCTCGCTCTGTGGATGTTGTTTGTCATACTGCACAGAGGCAACCTATAAGCCACGTCCACACTAATGCGGATACATTTGAAACAAGGTTCTGCCCACACTTCATGGCCTTCACATGGATTCTTAAAGTTCAACATCCACACTCAAATGTCAAAAGACAAGCAGTCGAATCTCTTCTTCTTCTTCTTCTTCTTCTTCGGCAAACAACAACATTGAACATGGTAGTGGGATTAAATCTGACTGTTTTGACAGACACAGCCTTATAATAATTTAAAGTCTAGTCTAGTTTGTGGCCTCTGACTATCTCTGTGATCATTCATTTTGTGTTTTAATATAGCTGAAAACATAACATAGATGTTGTCACTGACACATATTTCCGTTTCTGTTTTCAAACGTCCCCACAAGCACTAAATAACCACTTGAGTGAGGGTCGTAAATGCTTCTTACTAACCGATGCTAACAGTAACTCCTGGGCAACTGCACCAAGACCCTCGATCAATAAAAGTGGTATGGTCTGACAGCATGAACATAAAGATATGATAGAAAATTGGCTTTTTAATGTTGCTGCTATATCGGGGAAGTATTTGACAGCGTCTGTGAAGATTGGCAATCATACGTTGAAGTGTTTTCAAAATGCGACATTGTGAGACCAGCGTTTTGAAATTGATCCGCTCTTGGAGCATCTTCAAAAAGCTTCCCTTTTCAGGGATGGCAAATGGATTTCTTTGTGGCTTTGTGGCCATGAAAGATCAAAATGGAAAAAAAAAGAACACGTGTTTTCAAATATATCTGCATTACAGTGGATGTGACCACAGACAACTGGCAGAAACTTATAAAAACATGGGTATAAATCGCGATCCACTATCTGATTGAGCAAGTCAGCCATAGACTTAGGATCTCTGGTGTTAATGTGAGAAAAACACAGTGGTTGTAGCACATATGTCAACATAAGTCATGTGACCAGTTATTGGTATAGTAATTGAATAGGTGCTCAACCTTATTTAGACTACGCATTGAGTTTATTCCTTATTACCAGTACCCTGTAATTTACTCTCTCATTAGAAACCACATCCACCTTCTAGCTAACTCCCTCTCTGAGTCGTATAAGATGCACAGCGGCAGAGAGTGGATAGATTGAGACTCTCATTTGTATGTTGCATATTGAGTCATAAAATGTTGCTTGGCATTTGCCATTCAAACGCAGTAATGCTTCCCCTAGTTTATTTCTAAATCAATATTTCCTTTCAGCAGCATTTTTGCTGACAAGTCAGAGGGCTGATCGGCTGAATAAGATGCAGGACCACAGCATCAAATGATGATAAATATCACAACAGATACACATCTGTGTGTGTATGTAAGATGTGTGAATCTTATTAGCATAAGTGTGTTTTGTGTTGTCTCTATTGACTAATAACATGTACTCGCATCATTTTCTTACCACAGTAACTGGAACAGACAAAGCCGTGTGACTGCAGTACCCTGAAACAAATGTTTGTTCCCATGGCAACAGCGGCTTAAACATCAGCCCTTCTCGGCGGTCAGATGATGAGAGTTTTCATCACTCCAACATAGACACTCCCATGTTTACATCAGGGAAACGTCATACAACACGTCTGCAGTAATGACAGAGAGGCCAGTTTGCTCCCTTTATGGGCCACAGCAACAGTTACAGAGAGCAGCATTGAATGGTACATGAAAATACGTTCTATGGTTTTCCTGGCACAAAGCAGAAAATGCCTGACTAGTTGGGCTGAGCACATCACAGCTTGAATGAGTTACAGAAAATGAGCAAACACAAGTGAGCATTTCAAAAAGTCAATTTTCTATACATTTCTGTGATTTAAAAAATGAACTGGCACTGCCTGACAACATGGCAAACCCGAGCCAAAACAGATACTTCTACTCATTTTCAAGGTGTTATTTACGGGCGAAATTGAAGCAAAAAGTAGGGAAGAGGTGTCAAACCCCACAAGTCTGAGACATTCCTGAGGTCCAAACTGTGAGAGTGTGTCTGTGTGCGTTGGCATGTTTATACACATGTTCTTACAAGTGTCTTTGACTGTTTGTGTGAGTGAATCTCTTCTATTGTGTTGTGGCATCCTGGGTTGTGTTTGTGTGTTTGTCTGTGTGTGTCACGGGAAGAGACGGAGGAAGAGAGTGAACGTAGTGTGTTGTGTTTGGCAACACAGCTGTGGCAGTCTACCCAAACACCTCTCAGGAGTTCTCAGGGTGGTTTTACGAGGAAGGATGAAGGAAGAGGAGAAAAACGCCATCAAAAGCAGCTGGGGAGATATTCCTGGCTTCCTCATCATTTTTGTAAAAAGTCCTGGCTTTGTGTTCACTTTATTTTGAGTCACTCTGTTAGTCTGTGGTGTTTGTACCTCTGTGTGTGCGATGCTCTGGATCATTATCATGTGCCTCTAACTCGTTTCAGGATGAAGTTAAGGAATTCAGAATCTGGGTGTGATATTTGGCCAGGCTGTGTTAAACCAGCACAAAGTGATTCCCGTAACAGCTATGAGAGTGTGTCTTTGATTGAAGAGGGCTGGTGGTAAAATGTCTTTACTGCATGTCCATATCACAAAAATAGGTTACGTTTTTGACAAATGCTTTTATTAGACCAACCTTAAAGGAATAGTTCAACATTTTGGGAAATACACTTATAAGTTTTCTTCCTGAGAGTTAGATGAGAAGATCGACACCACTCGCAATTGTCTGTGAGAGTTTGAGCAAGGAAGCGATTAGCTTAGCCTAGCATAAACACCGGAATCGGGGGGTAACAGCTAACTAGGCTCTTTCCAAAGTTCAAAACTATGCCTACCAGCACAAGTTGTATCTAAAATGTTTTAGGGGGAGTTATGCGCTGATATTTTTGCTTCATTTTTGTACGGTAGGAGGAAGTGGAGAGGGGTCGTCCATCTTTATATACAGTCTATGGTCAAGAGAGAGACAATGCCACATCTTACACCAGGTGTTACAAATCCTTGACTCAAACTGAGCCAGCACATCCCGCAAAAAATGTGTCTGTCTTTCCATACATGTTTGTGTGTCTGTGTCTGTGCATAGCAGTGAGAGATGGATTAAAAATAATCAGGTGGCATTCCTCCCCTAACCTCATATTGACATAAACACTGCTTGAAGTTTATTTTTGCCAAATTTGCCACTTCAAGGGAAAATATAGCCACAGGTATGTTTGTGGGCAACAATGATGGATTAGTGGGAGGGTGGAGTGTGTAAGTGAATAAGAGAAAGACTTTTACACCAAGTTGAAAACAGGTTAAGAGCATAATTAAAGTGCACGCAGAATTAAGTCAAGGTCAGACTTGAACATGTAAATGTAACGCTGATCTCACGTTAAAAAAAAAGGTCAATGACAGATTAACTGGCTGACCACAGTAGCTTGCCCCTCCTGGGATTTGTCTTGGGAAAACACAGGTCTTTAGTGTAGAAAGGGTATTATGTCTACTCTCCTTCTCAGTAAATCTCTTTACTGGATTTGTAGTGAAACCAACTCCCACTCTCATTTTTCCTCATTTATTTTGTTTTATTTTCCAATCACATAACTGATTGATATAAGAACAATTACCACTGCCGCGGCTACCTCCCAAGAAGCCTCTGTGCCGCGGGCTTCACTAATGAATGTAATTTAAGCGTTATAGAGGATTTCATATTGCTGATGGATGATGGTGTTTGGAAGCCTATTTTGTGTTGTGGTGGAGGTGTATTAATCATTATTAAAGACGGCTTAAATGCTTTCCCTATATGCCCAGATGATTTAGACTCCTGGGTGGACAGTGTGCGTAACACTGAGGGACCTGCTGCTGCTGGTTTTCATAATGAAGCACTTACTCAACCTGCTGCCAAGAGACTGCAAGGTCACGACAAGCTGTTTGTAGTCAGGGTGAAGCAGTTTACGGCCACACTCAAGGGCAAACACAAATAAACACAATCGTCAGATGAGAATGTTGATACAATGTCCAACTTTATACAATATCTGAACATGGCAACTGCGGTATAGTTAGAGCAAAAGTTTGATATTTTGGGAAATAATATAGTAATACAGGAATAGATGAGAAGACTGAAACCACTGGCTACATGTAGAAGACGATTAGCATAGCTTAGCAGAAAGACTGGAAATTAATATATTTTGTTTGTTTAATCCGTACAGAAATGAAAGTGTAAAAACAATTTTTTTTTTTTTTTATAGCCTTCATGTTCTGAAGTTCATACTGTTCTGCAACTCACAGATGGCACATATAGCCTTACACTTTAATTTACACATATACAGACAGAGCGTGACAGAGAGAGCGAAGCCCTTCTCATAACAAGAAGATAGTGGAGTCTTCAAAGTAAGCATTCATGCAGAGTGTCACTTTATTAGCTTCGCTCAAGTCAATGAGGCTCACAATTTTATGCACACAGACACAAGCAGCGAACCCAAACACAGCTAGAAGCATCATGAAAGACTGTTTGATTTGAGCCCAATCAACACACACATCAGTGACTTCCTCCATTGTTTATGCTTAGCTAGGTGTGTTTGAGGAATAATGTAATTACATTTTTTTATTTCACACAAATGGATACCACAAAAGAAAGAAAAAGGAAAATATAGATTTAAAGGTTAGCAATTCAGTGAAGGCAATGAAAACACTAGATTAAAGTAACTTGGTTGGTAAGATTAAGGTTGGGCCATACACTTAGTTGGCAACAAATTTGTATCTGTAAACAATCTCCAACACTGCGATCATATGAGCAGACACAGGAAAACTAAAATATGCCCGTGCAAGAAGATGAAGATAAAGTGTTAAAGATGAATAAAAAACAACATCAAAAGCAAGATAGTTATGCACAAACTACAATGAAGCTGCCTGAATACTGTAATTAGCTATGCAGGGTAGATCAGACAAGTCAGCATAACTACTGTGAAACAGTATGCTGCATCATTAAGGTCAGGACAACAACACAGACATATACAGTATAGCTGTGATAGCACTGACAACTTCCTGTTTATTAATGAAGCTGTCTCTGTTTATGTGTTCATGTGGATGTAGTGCGCAACATACTGTGACAAAAGTCCCAATTAGTTGTTCTTCCATGTTCTGACCTTTGAGAGTATAGCCTACAGCCTATTTGCTCTTTTCCACTGCAGAAAGTTTTTCAGGAACCGATGGAAACACCGACCGCAAAGTACAAAAGGGATTTTTAGTTCTTAATTTTAGTTCATAAACTTAAATCATGGGTCTCCTTTATATCTGACCACAAAAGTCACACAAACATCATTGAAAGCCTCTGTGTGGGTGGGGTTTGATCAGATTTGATTGACAGCAACTAAACAACCCACTAACTATCATCAGATTCTGATTCAAATGTTACTAATTCCTGATTGGTGCATGGAAGTATGTGACATCACCTTTTTCCAACTAAACCCTGCCCACTTCAAACCTGTGAGAGGAGCACAAAGCAAAGAAAAAAAGCAGTGAAATATAAAAAATATCAAAACTGCTCAAACTTTGGCAGAAAATAGTGTGTTCATGTAGGATCCCATCCCGCATAGTAAAACGCAGATCGAGGAAAAATATGTTTTTTGGGGCTTTAAAGTTTCTGCAATCAGTGATCTAACTAGCTTTTAGCATCATAGAGAAGATGCAGATCAGACAGGATGTAATATACATTTAATAATCAAATGAGAAATAATTATTAATTGTATGTCAATGTGAGACCTTTGAGGCTCATCTGTTCTTTCATGTCAAGGCTGCTGTCCCCGTGGCCCTCCATCCATCAGGCCCAATAAGCTGCCTCTCCCCCACACAGCGTACCGTCTGCCTCCTGAAATGAATTACATTTCCTGATAAACAAAGAGTCCCAGCGTGGAGGATGGAAACAGCCTGTGACTGCATAGCAACAGGGATGAGAGGGGAGACTGATAAATAGCTGTTGCACGTACAACCACTTCTCGGTGCCCCTGAAGGTCAGGAGGGTGAGACCCTAGTTAACACTGACTGTATTCATTTTGGAAGGAATGGAAATGGATACTGAGGGCTGATTGAAATGGGAATATAGATTAGATACTTAAAACAGAAACCCCTGGAAACCGGCATAATCAGAACAGTACGTTGCTGTGTTCATGTTGTGTAGGAGTTACAACAGTTACCAGTTTCATTAACATCCAAGCTGTAATTATGACCTGGAAACTCTGATTTCTCCAATGATATATACTCCAGTATATTCAACAGCTAGTCTTTAACTTTGTCTATCCTCTTCCAAACAGTCCATTGGAGTCTTCCCGATGAATTAAAGACCCAGCTAAAAATGCAAGTTTGATGACAACCTGGCAACCCAAACGTTATTCTTATTAATGGCTTATAAATGATCTGTATTTCATTAGTAAATAATTCATTAACCATTAATAAAGCCTTTAATTAATGCTTATAAACCCTTTATAAACGGTGATTTCAACCCAAACTGCCCTTCAGTATTTTTTGTGCAACAGTGATTTAACAGTTTTGGACAGTTATGTTGTCCTGCCTATTGTGCTGTCAGATCAGAAAATGCTCATACGTGTCATTCTGGAGGGCAACTACAAGCAACGTATTTTGTCTTTTAATTTGAAGGATTTATGAATGAAAAGCTAGTTATGAATTAAAAGTAGAAGCATAATAAGCAGCTGCCATCTTGAGTTACGTGACATGAACGCTCGCAAGTCATAAACACGGAAATCTTTCTCTACCTTCCATCCCATGATGTAATCAGAGCATAATTTATATGTATTGGTCATTGGGAAATTTTACCAGATTCAGAATTTTGTATCAATAACTGATTTGAGAGAATACACAATACGTCAATTGGAAAATTGATTTTAATTTTAAGTGCTAGAAAAAAAATTGACTCCTTGAGCAGTGCCTGTAACGAAGGAATTTCCCCCATGGGAGATCAATAAAGTACCTTCCTACCTACCTTTGCGCAGTGAGATGTTGTCATTTCAGAGTAAAAATACCTCCAGGTCCCTGAAGCCTTGCCTCCACGAACCTTCAGAGTTTGAGTGGAAAGGTTTCTCTCCAGCGCATGTGTTTGTTCATCTTACCTGTCAAACAAAGAAGGTGACCTGTCCTGCTCCTCTGACTGAACCAACCTCGGCAATGAAACCACAGACAAAGACAGAGGTAACGAGAGATGAACAAAGCACAGCCCAGCACGGCTTGAAGGTCACTCAGAACCAGCTGACTCCTTCGCTCCCCTCTGGACGTTGGCCCTTACTCTGTGTATTGTACTCTCTGAGCTTCCCTGGGCGGTCTCACTTCTCTCCCTCCTCTCGCCTTTTTGAACGGCAATCCATTACACTCCTCTCTGCAGTCTTATCATAACCAGCTCAACCTCTGACCCTGTCAAGTTCCCCTGACACTGAAGGCAGTGGCCACTGATGTGGAAAATACTGTCATCCATCCATATTTCATGTGAGTTTGATTTGAAAGTGCGAAATAAGCTCGGAGTGTGATTCATTTACTGATGCAGCTTCGACTACTGGCAGGCTTGAGTGAGTCACCCCGCGAGAGCTGTCAGATTTGGTGACATCATGAGCTGACCCGTCATTTCGAACTCCACAGTGTTTTCTCCGCTCTCTTGTACAAGTGTGACAGTCTCATTGGCAATGGTTGACAGTCTACTGTTAATAATTAAGCAGCAAATAAAAGCCATATTGCAGAAAATTACCTCACTGCTGTATCCTGATAATGAAGTCATGGGTTAGATCAGTTTTAGAGAGCGTGACTGTAAAGAAAACATTACATCATCAATTAAAAGGCTCGTGGTTCATATTATACACATTTTCCATATAGATGTGTTTGACTAGCTTCTGGCATATAGAGTAAACATGACAGGCGTAACACCTCACATCAAAGTTAACTTATTGAATTTCAAATAAGACTCAAAGCATGAAAACTGGATTTTTTAGAACATTTCTTAAAGCTGTCAATGCAGGGAGAATTTATATATGTTATTCCAGTGGACCTTAATTCAGGCAGCTCCATGGCACTTGAAATCCATTCCTTGTGTGAACTGCACACAGGCTGTTTTATTAGCGAAACCACCGTGCCAACCATGGTAAATAAAATAAAAAAAGAAACCACACTGCAGCCCTGGTGCATGTGGAACAACCTTCAGAAGAAAAAGAAAGGATAATCCCATGTGCTTTCTGAGACTTCTGGCCACAGAAGCAGAATAGAGTTGTCAGGAACTAATACATAAATCTCTCGTCTCTGCCATTACTGATAGTCGCAGATGCTCTGAGCTGTGTTGTGGACGTCGATAATAGCTTGAACTACTGTCGTGATACCTCTGCTCTGTAGTGACCTCTCAGGGAGCCACAGCTGTAGGTTTTCTGAAAACTGCTGTGATGTTTGTGGATGCATCATTTTGTCCATTCAACCTCCCTGTGGTCAACAAAGCCACACGTATGTAGCATAATGCACAGGATCTGCTTTCTTTCTCAGAAGCAATTATAACCCCAAAAAATAAATCTTCACAAATACCCGAAGCAAACACATACATATTCTCACTCCCTCTCTGTCTGTAGCTACAGTGCAGACATGTGTGGGTGGTTATTGTTGTTTCAAGGAGCTAATTTGAATATGCGGCTGGTGTTTGTGCCTGTGGAGTTCTCCAAACAATAACAGGGGTTTTTGTCTGAACCAGAATGACTTCAATCATACTTTTATTCTCTTTCACAGCAGATAATGGACAACTGTCAACAAGAAAACCTGTTCCTGCTGAATGCTCACTAATTATCTGCTCTACCTTCCCTTTTGTAACTCCACATCATTCTTTTGTGTGGCATTTGAGAGGTTGCAGACCTACTGTAAATTGTAGGGTGTAACAGTAAGTTGTATTGTCCTGTCTTGATTTACTTCATGTGAATTGAACAACTCACTGCTTGTTTATTCAAACTCTGTTGAACAATGCAATGACCTGGTTGTTCTGGTTGTTACATTGTGAAGCACTGCTTCTATTTTGTTTTATACATCCTGCTGGGAAACTAAATACATCAGACAGGACTTTTTGTTTCATTCACATATATTTGTATATATATGGTCAAAGTATACATATATACATACTTTTATGAAGTGAAATGTTACAGTAAATTGAAACGTGGAAATGCAGGGCACATTCTCTGATATTGCTTATTTTTGCTGTAATGAAAAATTATTGTATAATCAAAAAAGCACTGCTGCAATATACTGAATCAAACTGCAATTGCTATGAATCGTGTATATACTATTATTAATGTGGAAAAGTAAACATTTTATGTAAATGTAATAGTTTACTCAATAGTGAGAAGAAAATTGAGATTTCAGACACTTAATTATCGTCACCATTTTGTTTCATCACTGGCAGCTTTAGAGTTGATCAACGGTAATTTTTGCATAAAATGCAGCGCATTGCATTGTGGGATTGTTTGCAGAAACCACATGCCATGGTCACTACTATTTTCATTCCAGTGTGGAACTTTTGAAGGCACTATATAGTAGATAAATCTACACACTCAGAATTCAGACACTCAAATAAAATGGCAGACAGTAAATATTGTGCACTATATAGTCAATACAGAGTGTGCAGTTATCGTTATTTGGAACAGAGGGGCACAAGTGTGATTTTTTGCTGTGTTCACCTGAGATGGGATTTTGCCGCTGGCACCACATGGCTGCTTGTAACAGAAACATTTCAGAATCTTTTTACACCAAGAAGGAAGTTTTCCAGACTTTTTAAAAATGTTTTTATGATCATTTATGACCAGATTTATGTTTGATACAGCTATCCTAAATAGAACAGAAATGTTTGATAAATAACCGTTGAGTTATTAATGAGAACCTCGAACTAGAGAGACTAGAGAACTAGAAACCCCGATCTCAGTGCTATGATAGAGGCAGAGTAAAACACCCGGCAGTCGGCTTGGAACCCTCTCAAGTCCCGCAGCTCTCTCCATCGAGTGAATGCCAGTCCCAGGTTCACTCTTGTTTTTCCTCGTGTTTCCACAGTTAGTCCGGTTGTTTCACCATCCGCCATTTCCACTAGCTGGGGATAGCTACCAATAGCTACCAGAAAATAAAAGACCTGTTCCTCTTCTGTTTTGGTTGCGCAATGCAATGGTTGACCCACTTCTTTTGTGCCGTAAATCGAGCCTCCCTTTTCCCCGGGAGATCGTACCCAGGGCAGACAAAATTGCACAGTGAAAGCAAGGCTTTATGGTTTCATTATTTTATAGCCATTACAATGTGCAATCAGCATTTACTTCATAATGATAAGTTAAAGCAAAAAAGTTGTCTATTGCCACTTTAAACTCGAACTGAAACATCTGTAAAATAGTTTCAGGTTTCTCTCTTGTGACAACATCCTAACACAACAAGCAAACATGAATAGAGAGAAGCAAGTAAAAGTTTTCTGAAATTTGACCAGAAGATGCTTCTATTGGCACATCTGTTGGATATCGATACATATCAGTAGCAGGCCATTATATCTGAGCTATTTAGTTACAGTTCAGGTACATTCCTACTTAGGGCAGAGAGCCCTGGGCTGCAGTCACCATCTGTGTGCCAGCCCAACAGGTTTGACTTTCCTTTCAACCTTTCCTAACATGGAAAGCACTGTAGGGGTTAGTAGAGAAACCCAGTGTAACTGCTCGTGTCTAGCGTAGTGTGCGTTGTGTTTTGATGAAAAGGCCCAGATATCTTTGGAGGCGATCTCCTTTTATTCTGACAAAAGGGGGGGGGGTACATAAACTGAGTCTCAAAGGTTCCACATATTTGCTCTGGAGGTCTAATATGTCAGATTTTGTGAAATTATAATACTACATATTACTAATGTATGATTGACTCTGTTACACCAGCACACAGTTCAGTTTCTAGTGCAGCACTTCTTCTGAGAGCCATCTGCCTGCAGGCTTAATAAGAAAGCCTTTTATGTTTAATTCATTAGTCAGGTGTAGTGTTTAAACTTTAAGGAGAAAAAAGGAGTATTACAGCAAACCACTGAGAGCTGTGCTATTTTATAATATGGAGTAAAGTCCTAACATTTGTGCTCTCTTCTCAAGCACAGAGTTTACATGATCAGTTGCAGATCAGCAGAGCTCTGGTGAGCTTAGTGGTGTTATACAGACCAAATCTGGCTTCCTGTGTATTGACTCCTGACCTCAGACTTGTATTAGTGTGGATTCAAATGCAGCCAGTGTATTGTACTGTAGTTTTCAAAACCATACATGATGCCGCTATTGTTCATGTGCAACGTGGATTTGTGTTTCATGTCAACAAAAAACAAAGGCATCCTTTAAAAGATAAGCCTAACCCAGGTGTATTGTATGAGTTTGTATGTGTGTGTGTATCTGTGCCAGTATCGGTGTCAGTGTATGTATGTGTGTCAGCAGTGTGTGCTGATTTGCACATAAGTATGCAGCTGCAGCCATGTGTGTTGCAATTAATGAATGTATTACATAGCATACACACCTGGAGAGGACACTGTCAGCCTCATTTGTTTGGGGTTAGAGTGAGCATGGCAGTGAAATATCTATAGCTTCATATTCATTTCCCACAGTGTACATTATTGTATACTCAGAAAAGATTAAGACCCTCTCCACCAAGCCCACACAAACACACACACACACACACACACACACGCAGAGTGAAGGTTAGCCAAGGACTGGAAGCTATCTGATGCTGTGCTGTGATTTTTCTAACCTCCTTGTTGATTTACAGCAGCTGAAGTGGGCACAAACACCACGAAGTAAGCGCGATAAACTTATGACCATATCTCATCGCGTTGCAGGGGCTCAGCAAATGAAATGGATTTATCTCTAAATCAGCAACTTGTACTTCTAATGCATCATTGTATCTGGCTGAGGCAAAGTATCTCCATCTCATCCCTCATACATTTTATGCAACTTCTCCAGAAGGGCAATGCTGTGAGAGAAAAGCTACACAGAATACCAACACTGACAAGATTAGATCTCTTTGCTTTCTGCTTGTAAAGGAATAGTTCGACATTTTGGGAAATGCACTTACTCGCTCTCTTGTTTGATGAGAAGATTGATGCCACTCTCATGTCAGTGCAACGGAGCTGGAGTCGATTAGCTTAGCGTAGCATTGCCTAGAGACTAGAAGCAGGGGGAAACGGCTAGGCTGGCTCACTTCAAAGCTAGAAAATATGCCTACCAGCCCCTCTAAAGCTCACTAATTAATCTGCTGTATCTTTGTTTAATGTGTACACAACCTTATTAAACAAACAAGATACATTTGCTAAGTTTTATAAGTGCTGGTAGGCGTATTTTTGACATTGAGCCAGGCTAGCTGTTTCCAGTCTTTATGCTAAGCTAAGATAATCGACTCTTGGCTCTAGCTCCCATAGTTAATGCACAGACATGAGAGTCATCTAACTTCTAATAATCTGATATGCATATTTACTAAAATGTAGAACTATTCCTTTAAGGTTCATCAAGGGTTAATTGAAAATCTATACACAAACAGAAAGTATTACTGTGTAAAGAATACAATTTAAACCACCAGACAGTCAGAACATAAGTTATATATTGCCCTTTTTGAACAAAACAAGGCCAGATAGCCAAACTGTGCTTTAACTGGAAACAGTTTAAGACCCGTTCCCATATTGTGTTGCCTTTCAGCAGTTTCAGCAGTATAAGAAAAGCAGAAAAGCTCCATAAGCCCCCCCTAAAAAACAGTAAGTTTCTAAATAAGAAACGATTCGTCTCTGTCCACAGTGATCAGAGATTTTTTATCTTCATGAATCCAATAGAAACCTTTTTTTTAAACAATTAAACACTAGTGGGGAGACAAATGCAGTTTCTGTACAGCTGTGGTCAAGACAGAAGAAAAAATACTTCAAAAAACATTTTAGTATACAGCAGGTTTCTAGCAATGAATCTGTTTTGCCTCTAACCAAGACAAGTCTACAGCAGATAGAAAATGATGTGTGACGGGGTTAAAAAAGAAGAGACAGGTTTTTTCTATGTGAGTGCATGTGCGACAGCTCTAACCCCCAGTGCTGGAGGGAGAGCTCTGTTCCTGCAGGACTAAAATGGCTGTCAAAGCTGCCACAGACAACCCTTCACACAGGCAACCCTCTCATATTTCTCCTGTAGTATGAACTGGGGGAGAGAAAGGGGAGAAAAAAAATGCAATTACTGCTCCCTTTTGCTATGTCATCTCTGTCATGTATGAAGGCAAAAACACAGAGTGGCTCTTGTTATAACAACTCCCCTAAAACTAATTTTCCACTTGCACAACAGACACAGGTGTGCAGGATCCTATTACCTGAATCACATAAGATTGTCAAAACCGCTCTACATTATATGCTATTGCTCTTTATTCTCCCTCCATTTTAATAAAACCTCTTCAATCTACTGACTCCCCTGGGGCCACAGAGCTTGAATTACATCACGTCCTCTTGTCCATTGGTCTTGACTCGAGGCTTTTCATATTTCTCTCAACAGTAATGCTAATAGTCTTTTGCTTGGCTTAAAAGGAGTCTAACAAAGCCAAACCATGCTCCACTGACATCCTCATTAAAATAATTTTGCCCAATTTGGAGCGACAGACAAAAATAGGCCATCACAGGTGCAAAATAACTCTTCTTTTTAATGCAAAGTAATATAATGTGACGTATTACAGTAAAACCCTATAGCCTGTATACAGCTCATCATTGCAAAAAAAGCTAAATAGCATCTGACTTTAATAAAGGATAAGACTGGTCATATTCTAAATTTTTTTTATTGTTGACAAATTCCATAAAGAGACCAAAAGTGAAATAAGGAATTGATCCTACAAACAAGTATTGTCTATTTCCCTAGCCTGATATAGTTTGTTCCTCTGTGTCATAGAGCTCCATTGTTTTGCAGCTATTTAAAACACATGAATGATCCCCATGTTGCATCGACTGACATTTTCCTCCATTTCGAACATGAGCACTGTAGTTTATTTTGAGTTTATCCTACACACAGTACACTGTCCTGCTGTCGTAAATATTCACTAGAGCACCAAATCCACAGCTGAAAATAGTCCCCAACAAATACACTATTTACTCCTGTTTTAGTAAAGTTTACTAAAAACTACAGTGCCCAGCTGTTTTACAAAATGATTTAATAAAAGTATACAGTATGTTTGTGATGAATAGACAGGGAAGTATTGAGAGTTGGACTAACATATTGTTGCTTTTGGTCTGTTCATGGGATTGGTTGACGATAACAAAAATAAAGACTTTGCCCAGCCTTATTTTTTAAAGGATAAATCCACTTTATGAAAGCCATAGTTTGGACCATTATACTTACTGGTTGTGAAAACATTGTACTCACCAAGTTAAAGTGTAAGTACACCCTCAAATTCAGCTAGAACCCTCTCTCCCAGAAAATTTTAAAAATGCAACGAGTGCGGAAACAACTGTAGGAGGCGTGGCTACGTAGTGTGTGTGTCAGGGGACACGGGGGAGACTAACTGACACTGATTCAAGGGCGTTAACTTTCTTTTTTTATATAAATTTCATGACGTAGATAGGTCCCAACCAGTTGACTCTATGTCAGCATTGGAGCCTTGCAAGTT
Source organism: Maccullochella peelii (assembly GCA_002120245.1). NCBI lineage: Eukaryota > Metazoa > Chordata > Actinopteri > Centrarchiformes > Percichthyidae > Maccullochella > Maccullochella peelii. Next base: position 46,442 of record LKNJ01001025.1, read on the forward strand.
TCAGGGCTAATTTAAAACAGTAGATGGTGCGTTGAGCCATTTTCAACCCATGAAATGCCGATTTTTATAAATTTTGTAAGAAATGTCAATATTAACAAGAAATACAAGCGGTCAGACGATCATACAGGTTTTAAACAAATCCTCTGCTCTGCCGAACTTAAATGGAAAAAAAAACAACAAAGACGAACAGTACTTTTTTTCCCTCAAAACTGTTGCAAACGTCCTTACAGACTGACTTCCTGGTTTAACTTTGAACTAACGTACTTGCAGTAGATCATCTTTGTTTGTCTTTCTTCCCCTGTCGTACAAAAAATTAAGTTTTAATAAATTGGAATGATCCTTTAATGTACTGCAACCAAATGCACTAGTAACCAGTCATGGTTAGTAATCCATCAGCACAGTGTTGCATGGTCAGCACAGTTCAAATTCCATCTAACGTCTCCTTGTGGGGGTAAAGGTCTTGTTTGATTATGACGCTGTACAGTATATCTGCTTTGGTTTAACGAACAAAAGCGTTTGACAGGACTATTTCACTTCTTTATGTATCATAATAAATTGCTCTGGATAAGAATTGAATTTGAAATTGACTGACAGCCGCCCACGGTGACAGACTGCTGTCTTCGCCAATTGTCTGCCCAGATTTTCTCATTACATGCGCTGATATGTCACAGCAGAGGTGATCGATCATCCTCGTGTGCTGCTGACATGATTTATCATTTACCCTCCCCCCATCTCCCCCCATCTCCCAACTCCACAGCAACACCTTTTCCTGTCTCCTCTGTGTGTATGTGGATAACAGAGGTAGGTCAGAATCAGGTTAGTGGAACTGCACATAAATAAAAAGTCTGAGGCAAACCTGATTTTAAAAAGTTTGGGGTAAGCATCTTCGGAGAGTGGAAGGCAGCAGCAGAGGACATTCCCAGACACAACGCCCCCATTGCAGTGAGTCACTCTTGTGTTGTTCCTGAGCTCCATCTGACTCCTCTCTCAGGAAGACATTTCCACCAGCTGATAGATCACAGGCAACGCTCTCACTCACAAATTAAACAGGAGTGTCTCTCTTCTGCTGCTTTTCCTGCTCCCTCGACACAAGAGGAGGTGATTCACCAACTCAAGGGAGGTGGAATAGGCACTGATGACTTGTATGACACATGAACTTCTCACACTCGTATTACCCATGATCTATCATCAGCACCCAGCCGGCCTGTTCTCTTATAGCTGCAGCGTGGAGCCTCAGCTGATGACCACTAGGTGAATCACAATTAAACACTTCTCCCCTCTCCTCTGTCGCCACCACGGCAGCTATATCACCGAAGTTTTCAGTGCGAGACAGCCCGGCGTGCAAATTAAACACAGACCGGAGCTGTCAGTCACCCTGTTTAGAGTTGAGTGTATCCATTTGTATCTCCACCTCTGAGCCACGGCAGCACCAAGGACACGCAGCAGCCCATCACCATTCAGGAATAGTTCCCATTTCCCATCTCCTCTCCTTTCTACTGTCTGATTATTATTATGTTCTTCATGAATAAATTTGGTTTTCACTGCACCACTGTGCTGCATACTGCTGTCCTGGGTAAAGACAAAAAAAGCAGCCATTAATAGGGACACAGGAATGCAGGGTACACACACACACAGAAATATGCTCTTCAGCACAGGCAAACAACTGTTTGCAGTTTTTTTAACAAGTTCAAACAGCAGAAATATGTAATGTGTGCCAGGTGTGTCTGTGCACGTACACACACACATGCACACCCTGAGAGGCACAACTGCTATTGGATTTCCATACCTTCTTTTGGTAAAATGAAATGCAGATGCCCTTTTGTGCTCCAGACTACACAGATTGTCTCCGTTTTCATGCAATCACAGGATTACAATGTACTGCATAGGGATGCTGGTGCACAGCTGAGTTGTCTCAGTTGAAGGAGTGAAGAGACAACATTTGACACAAACCGTAACTAATGTGTGACTCATGGTAATATACAGTATTTCATGGATCTGAGAAAGACTAAAGCCAAATATGAAGAAAAAAAATTATATAGATAGATAGATAGATAGATAGATAGATAGATAGATATTATAGAGACAGAGTGCATTTAAGTCCCGTCCACACCAGAGGAGAAAACCATTCATTGCTCTCCATTGACTTTGTACTGCGTGAAGGTGCCTCCTTGTCCCTTTGATCTGCTAGCAAACAACACAAACATGCCTAAAAGCTGTTAGTTCTGGGTTCTTTACCCTCTTGGTAGTGCATCTCACCACAAAGTTTTTATAGGCTGCCAAACCAAAAGCCTGAGACTTTAAGAAGACAAAAGTGGATACAGACGTGAGGCATCAGCAGGAAGAATGGGAAAACTGTGGGATGCTCAGTATGCCTATGTGTGCTGCAAGCATTTTGTCACTGGTAGTCTAAGTCAAATATCCAAATGTCAGTTTTAAAATGTGCTAAAATAATCCTCTGACATGCTGAAATCTAATATTTTTAGCAAGGTACAGGCGTTTTTTAGCGTCTCAGCCCTTGGTTGCATATTGTGGTGCAGATTGTTTTCCTCATCGGTGGGCGTGGTTTTCAGAGTATGACGCGCTGCACGCTGTCTCTATTATTATTAGTAGTAGCAGTAGTATCATCATAGTATTATTATTTATTTATTTATATATATTTTCTATCTGTGCTGACAAACCCCTGTTCTCGGAGTGGATTTCCCTATGTGCTTTTGATCTAAAATTTTATTTCAATAAACAATTGATCACAGAATATATATATTTTTCCATTTACTATACTTTTCCCATTTCCTTGGTGTTACAGCTCTATGTTTCCCTGTGTCATTTGTCCCTTTTCCTCTTCTGTCGTCTCTAGCTCTGCCCAGGTGTGCTACATCCGATTGCTCAATGAGGTGCACCTGGCCTCAGAGGAGAGACACTACTGAAGGTCTTGCTGCCTCTCAGCCTGGGATTTCGTGTTGCTGTCGTGTTTTTCGTGTTTTGTGTCTTTTGGTAGCCGTGAATTACAGCAGCGTCTTGGTTGTTTGTATGTCTTTGTGCTAATAAATAATCCCATGTTAATAAATCCCATGGATTTGGTAGTTTTAAAGGTGTTTCTCTGTGGTTGATTTGGGTAACACTTAGGTTAGGTGATTCATTTTTTTATTTTTGTAATTTGGGTGAACTAGTGTTTTAAAAAGTAGCCCAAACAACCAGAAGTAAATCACCCATGACCACATGGGTGTCCATTTGTCTTTATATGAGAATTCTTATGTAAGAAAACCTTAATAGCCTATAACTTTGTACATCAAAGTTTATTTTATGGTATTTTAAGGGGATCCAGTGAGTGTTAAATGCTTTTCCCTCATTAAATGTCACTAAGTTAAGTGTATACATGAGTCATGCTGGGAGGGGTTTCCATCATGTGGGAGCTGAAGCGTTTCAGGCCTTCTCGTGGTAAACACATGTATTTAGAGCCTTAGCTCATCGCCATTAAAATTCATTAAAGCTCCTGACTTGTACTTTTATGAGATAAATGTAAGCGCACAGTAAACAGATACCAGTGGATAAAAACATTTTACTGTATCACACATTTTAAACAGTCAGATTAATTTACCAAAGGGAGTGTATAGCAAGCTCTTGGGCCTTTGTCACATGCCTCTTGCCAGCAAAAAAAACTCATCCTCTGCTCTTTCTGCTACTAATTGGGCCCCTGAATCTACCGCTAGCCTGGTAATTGTGGCATTGTGTCTGAATTTGCACTTCACTGCTTAACCCTCCTGTGATTAAAATTCATACGGGGCTCAGGGGTTAGTCGTGTGTCAGATGAAGAGGTTTTTGTGGTTTTCTCTTCCTATCCTTCTGTACACCTGTTTGTGGTAGCAGTGACCATTGCTGATGGAGCAAACCATGTAAATAGCTTTTAGTTCACTTCCTCTCTCAGTCTTTTCACTCTTACGTCCCCGGTGTGTAAAGGCCTTAACAAATAAACGACACGAAAACTACATAATCTACTCACTATCCTGCATCCGGTGGTGCTGCTCCACACTTTGTCCTTGAGTTCATTGTCTTTATAATTTTTGTGTCCTTTGATATATAATACAGGGTGACGAGAAACACAAACAATCAACATGTTGTGATGTATTGTGATGAACAAAGTGCTTGGTTGATGCCTTTATTCACCGTGCGAAATAAAGCTCAGAAAAATCGACCTTGTTCTGAAAAAAAATTACGTCGCTTTCTCACCACGTAATATTCGCTTTCTGTGTGAAAGTACTCACCACAAAAACAACAGTTCGAAAAAATATATTGACATTAATTGCAGGAAAAAAAACGCCTCCAGTGTGTAAAGACACTTAGAAATAATTGATAGTGAGTTTATGTGGTACGCAAGCTTTGGAATTGTTCCAAAATACAACATATAAGCAGCCTAAAATATAAAATCTGACAGGGTGGCGATTCTGACCTAATTTCACTTTTTTGTACCAAATTATTGAAGATAGATTCAACATTGTCAGCTTGCTCTCTCTCTGTGTTTTTCTCTTTAGGTTTTAGTGAAGCTGCTAACAACCACTGGCTGATTTCCCACAGAGACACCCACTGTTTGTCTACAGGGATATTGAGACGGATTTTCACAGTTCTTGGGTCATTCAAGCATCGCTCATATCCTGTTAGCTGTTCATCTACTTCCAGCCAAACTCTCGGGTTGACTGTTTATTTTGGCATCAGCCCACTTGTTGGAAATAAAGCCAAGCATTGTAAACTGTATTCACTTCTTCATTCACTTTCTTTTTTCTTCTGTTGCAAGGTAGTATTTGCCAGCATCTGATTCACAGCCCTGTAACACAACATTTTGTTTTGATTAAAGACAAAGTTTTCAGTGAAATTGCTTCAGGCATGTGCAAAATTGGCCGCACACATTCAAAAACAAATGGAACATTGTGTGCTTGGGTGTTTTTAACACCCAAGATCATTAATCCACTAAACTAAAACATTCACAGTGAGGTATACCTTACTGCACAAGTTTCCTTTCACCTTTACAGCATTCATCAAAACAGCCTTTGGATATTTTAATCACTTTGGTTGACAAACACTGTAATTCATCATAATACTTAAATGGGTGGGGCAGAATGATTTTTTTGTTTTTTTCAATACTTTTGTGATGAAAGTATTTCAGCACTTCATATTCCAGGTATTCCAAAAATCTTGTTTTTGATCTTTTTACTTTTTAAGAATAACATTTTTGTATCATAACCCCAAATGTATGTAAATGGGTCAAAAATGAGCCATATGCATTTCCAAAGGAAATTTATAAGAATTTTTCATCCTTTTCCGTTATTTCTGCCAGGTACATACAGTATTTACTGTGATCCACATCTCATCTGTCATTAGCATCACAATTTAGCTACATTGTTTTACACAATACAGTAGGTTACATGTAAGTGTTACCTATATTTTTCCCCTCTGATGTTGATATCACTATATTAATAGCTGTTTTACATACATTTACACTTTTAAGCAATGAAATGACCAAATTAGCCTACTTTCTATAGTAGCTAGCTAATAAGAGCTTGTTAGCTAACAGTACTGTAGTTGTGGATGCTGTTTCCATAGCTACAGTAAGTAGCTTAAAGGCTTAGCTAGCATAACTTAGTGCGATAAACCCTAATATTTTTTATGCTAACATGACAAACATTACAAACTAAATTATTCTTGTTTGCATTTTTTTTTTATTAACTAAAACATTCTAATATGGATCAGTTTTTGCCCACTTATGAAAGAGTGTAGGTTCCAATGACTTATGCATCTAAAGATTTAAAAACAGAACCAAACAAATATGTTGGTTAAAAAACCTATAAATCAGTTTCAATAACCCTGTGTTAAGAATGTGAAAATATCAGTAAACTGAAATCCGTGTAGATCTGCAGGATGAAGTATTCTAATCCTAGATAATAAAACTAAATGATTGATCATTGTTGTTGAGTGCATCTGAACAACTGCTGCTAGCTGGTGTATAAATGCATTTAAAATACCAGTTTCCGTGCTACAAAGCTTTGAAATGTGTTTTAAATTTAAGAGAAATAACATTTGATTATTGCCTCACAGCGCAACACAGCTCCATCAATCATAAATATAGCAGTGTGAACAACAAACAAACATAGAGCCTCAGTAGTTCAGCTGAGGGGTGGGGAAAGCTAATACAGAGAGAGGCAGTGATTTTTAAGCAATTGTTTTGTGATTGAAGTACTCCGCTCCCAAGCCCCAGGTTATCAAATTAAGTCTGATCCCTCTTCCTCTATATCCCCCAAAATCTTTTAATGAGACCAAATCCTTTTAACTCATGCCCTAACTGCCAGAGTTATTGATATGATGTGTGTGTGACAGGGCAGCTCAGAGCAGTTTTCTCCTTCTGTCGGGGTGGAAAGGGAAGAGTAGCAGTTTCCTCTGGAGGAGAAATCAAAGACATCAAAAGACTAAAAACATGGAGTGTCAGGATCAGGCCGAATGAGCATCATCTCACAAGACCAATCAGAGTCTGTGAACCACGACTAGCATAACCCAAATATACTGCTTTAAAGATTATTGAAGCTGAACTGCAGCTGAACTATAAATGAAAAAATCTTTGTGTCCAATAAATTGCGCATGATAGACTTTGAGCTTTTACTCAGTAATAGCCCTGGACTGGAATGTAAAACTATGACCACTCTATGACCAGGGCATAAAATCTAAATGAGTTTTAAATTCACATTTTATATCCTGAGTTTCCAGGCCAGTAATCTTCATCAATAACAGGCAATTTAATGTCACCGCAATGGCAAATTGTGTGCCAACAACTAAAATAATTTATCCTGAGGGAAAGTGTCCAAAATTATTTAATAGGCATCAGTTTGCCTTAACGTAGCCACAAACACACTGGTGTCATTGGTGTATGCTAGGTTAGCAATCAATATAACAAGGAAATATGCTTTACCTTTGCCACACTTCAGGTGTGGAGGGGAATTTTCTGAGGAAATGTTGCAGGGAAAAGTTCTTTATCATTCAGAAGAACTACAAAGTGAAAGCGGATGTTCTGATGAGAGTGTTTTCTATCACTGACGCAACATTTAGAAATTGTAGTAATACTGATAATGTGCAGTTAAGGCCGATACATGCCTGCCTATGTGCAAAGACCAGAGCGCACCAGGTATGTAAACTTCAATAAAGTAATTTTCAGCTATGTCATCAGTCTGTCAGTCAGTCGGTCAGAACCACCACTTTGGTTCAGACTAAAATATCTCCCAAGGTCCCAAGAGACAGTATCCTAATGACTTTGGTAATCCCTAACTTTTCCACTAGCACCAAAGTGGGGTTGACATTTGCAGTTCAGAGTAAACTATTGGTTGGATTGCCATTAAATTTCCTGCAGCTATTCAAGGTCCCCAGAGGATAAATTCGAATGACTTCGGTGATCCTCTGACTTTTCCTCTAGATCTTGAGATTTTTGGTATTCGATGAAATATCTCAACAACTACAGTATTGGATAGATTGCCATGTCATTTGGTACAGACATACCATGTTCCCCCGGAGGATGAACAGTCATAACTTTGCACCCCTGACCTTTCACCTTACGCCACCATCAGATTACATTTTCAGTTTGTCCAATACTTTGGTTTGTAACCAAATTCTTGCAAAGCTAATGACTAATTTCCATCAGCCTCAGCTGAACTTTGCATTTACTGCAAATTAGCAAATGTCAGTATGCTAACACACTAAACAAAGATGATGAACATGGTGAGCATTACACCTGCAAAAACATCCACATTCTAGCATTGTCCTTGTGAGCATATTAGCATGCTGATGTTAGCACGTAGCTCAAAGCACTGCTGTGATTAAGTAAAGCCTCACAGAGCAGAGAGAACAATTTGAGAATAACCTTGTTATGTCAGATTAGGAGTTTCTTTCCTCATGACTGTGTGAAACATTATTTATCAATTCAGTTTTAAAAGCCATGCAACCACTGACACATGGTTTGTGCATCCTTGTTGCATGAGAGAGAGCAAGAAAGAGAGAGAGGAGTTAGAATGAAAGCCATTTGCTTAAACACAGAGCATTACATCATTCCACTCACTTTGCAATACAAACAATATGCAAGCTACCTGTTTAGCATTGGTTGCCTAACCTTAAGTGACATCATGATGTTGCTGAAAATCAAAATGAGAGGTAGTGATTTCTCTGCTTGCTCTTTCCTATCCTGAAATGAAGGATACAGCTTTTGATTTAACATTCATCACTGGGAAGATGTAAGAATCGGTTTATCTTGCTCCACTGCTATTAGTCTTTTGTTTGGCTGATGTAATGCATAGTATTGCTAAAGGTGACACATTATGATCTGAGCACCATGGCAGTGTAGTGCATCTCAAACAGAGTTTTGTGTTTAATTACAGCGTAGGTGTCAACTTCTAGGTTATATAATATGCACAGTATCATATGTGAGATACACACAGGGCGATCAATGCTGATAAAGTAATTACCTCCACATAAATCTCTAAAGTTCTGACAGCCATTTCCTTCTGTCTCTTCTCAGCAGTGTCAAACTGAGGATGAGTTTCTTCTGCTGACTGGTGGGTCAAAGGAAATGCACGATGACCCATTTCAGCCACGGCTGTCTAACCTGTTTAATCTGCTGTGGCCTAAATAGCTGGTATACAGGGCATCACTTCGTTTCAACTCCAGCCTTCTTGGCTTCATCACAAGGCAGAGCTGCTGTGCCTGTGACTAACGGCAAATGACCCCTGAAAGCTTTAATTGTCGGTTCCTCTTTGTGCACGGGCGGATGGAGGAGTGGATTGACCTTGTTTTCACCTATTTTAATAACCAAGTGTTCATCCAGGAGGGCCAGCGCGCTGTCTTTTAACTGCTGCCACCTCTGATGTCGGGAAGGACATTATCAAAGGGAAGCAGAATTAAAGACTGACATTAAAGAGCTCACGGTCCAATGAACAGAAAGGAATACTCATTTAGAGACAGAAGAAAGTGTGTACGCCTATGCATTCAGATGAGCCAGCATGGTAGTTTTTGCCATCATTTCTCTTGGTAATAATAACTGTGCACCTACCAAGTTAATTGCTGAGGTCTGGGAATGCAGAAATATTGCTAAAGCATTAAGCAGCACTAGAAAAACAAGAAACACACCCACACATTAGCCAAATTTATGCAGAAGAGAAATGAAGGCAAACAGTAACAGCGTTGTAAACATCCATAACAGTTTACAGACCAACTTCCTGGTTTAATTTTGACTTAATGTAGTTCAGTCAGTCAGACAACTCACGTTTGAAATGTTTATTATAGCAGCAGAACATAGTTAGTTTGGCGTCTAGGCTCCGACGTCATGAGCAACTATCTTAAACCCTCTAGCCAGAGCCCGCAGATGGATGTTGGGGTGGTGGTGGGGCTGACAGAACAAGCGGTAATACAGGACTGGTACATGCCAAAGGATGCAGTGGCATTGACAGCAATGGCATTGACAGGCAGAGAGAGAGATGGGAAATTTTGCAGTTTAAATAGGCTGCCAATTTCGGAGGGTGTGTTTGGTAGATGGTTGTGGAGAGTGAGTCATGTCACGTGTGTATAGCAATGCTATACAGGCTAGGCTAGTAAGAGGTCAGTACATGGGAATAATGTTTTTATGTGTATTTGTATCTGTGTGCAAAATCATCCCCCAGTTTTTATTGAATAATTCCAACACAAAACTAAGTTAGATGTAATCTGGTAGGCCTTTCTGCGTGTAGGAAACATACTGTGATTATGTTTGCTATACTATTCAGTGACAACAGGTTAGGTTACATTAACCTATCCTATAGCTTTGAAGCCAAACAACACCCTACCTATCCATTATCCATTACCCAATACTTATACTGCCCCTTACTCACACACACGACACATGGACACCTGACAGTCCTCTGTAATTTAGAAGGACAAAGAAGGAAAATGAGGGTCCTACTGAGAAGCAGGTGGGTGGGTTGTACTAATGAGTGAGCCCATTGTTGAGGATCACCACACTGTCACGGTGCAGGATCGCAGTGAACAGCTCATCCCATCACTCTCACGAATGGCATCACATGCAAGTCACACACTCCTCAAGTGCTGACAGGTACAGGCCTTTGGCATGTACAAGTATGCCTGGAAGACCACTCACCTATCGTGCAAAACCACTAAGACACAAATTAAAGAAGGCATTTTAAAACTAGTCACTATTACAAAAACATTCTCTCTCTCCCTTTTGTGAAATTTGTTTTGAAAGCACTGTGACCTGCAGGCAGGTGATGCTCTATAATGTTACCATGCTTTCATGACCAAACCACACACTAATCATGTGCATTTTTCTCCTTCTCATATAAGTTAACACACACACACACACACACACACACACACTCCTGTAATGCTGTTGTGCCAACAACATCACAGGAACAAATGATGACACTGATGACAGAATGAATGGAGCAGCGCTGACAGGACGGCAGGCGGTGAACACACTTCTACAGAAACAGCACGTCATGAAAAATGATACACCGTTCATGGCAGCAGACCTCCAACAGGTGGTATGACAGATGCTGCATGCATTTATATAGTATCTCCAAACTTGTTTCTTCTTATTCCCTCTATGTAACAGATACTTAAGCAAACAAGTGTAGATGAGAGGAGGAGGAAAAGGATAGAAGATCATTTTGTATTCAGTTATACTCACCCTCTGGCAGTGTGAGGTGTTTGGAAGCTATTAGAAGTCCATGGATTATCAATTCCAACCCCTTTTGACATATCCTGACCAATAACATTAAATATGAAATATTTCTTCAGCTATACCAAATATGAGAAATGTTTTGCTTGTGATTGTGTTTTACAGTGAGGGAGAATATACTATGTGTTTGTGTTTTGTCTCTTTCGACTGTGTCATATCGTCTTCTTCCATCTGTAGTGATGTCTCCAAACTCAGTCTGGGAAACTAGATTCAGATGTACCTCAGATGTGGCAGATAATGTGCCTTGTCAGTATTTCTGAGATAATTATTACCAGCACCATTTAGGTTAGAGGATGAATATATATGTGTGGTGTTGTTTACTTGGAGCTCAGTGGTGGTTTTAAGAAAACACGGCTATACAGTATCATAATGGGGGTACTATAGCTGACATCCCCCAGTCTAATGTTAACCCCCTACCACTGCCTAACTTTGTGCCAATTGAGTGAATATACAGGCCTGAATTAATGTGAAAAATAAAACAAACTGAAGATCAACTTTTATGTCTTAGAATGCAGGTGACTGACGTGTCAGTATTTCTGTAAAATGTTCATAAAATTATTACCATTACCCTCTAAGTTGGATGATGAATATATATGTATGAAGTTACTTGGAGTACAGTGGTGGGCCTGTATAAATGTGAAAAAGGAAAAAAATTGAGAACATTGCTGATGAACCTTTATATCCTAGGAGACTTAACATAGGCTACTAGAAATTTGCAAAGCAGTCTCATAATAACAATGTTGGCAGGCCTAATAATGCTGTGTTCACGTCACACGGAAGGAACATAATTGCCATTTTCCAGCTTATAAAACCAATTTCCAAGTCATAACTCCAACCAGCTGATGGATGTGTTTTTCCCAACGCTGTGATATATCCAACTTGGCTTTACATAATATGGAAATATCGGAAAAGCAAACAAACACGGATGGCTTGCGTCAACCAAAGTTAACCATTACATGGTAAATAAATCCTAATTTAAACCCTTTTTTTGTAGCTCATTTATGCAAGTACTAATTTCTGTGTCTGGACTAACTGGCATTTATCTTCCTCTTGATGCTCAGACAAAAAGGAAAACCTCTGTTGGCATTTTATTGCAGGATCCAGCTCACAATACGATTTCATGGCCAACTGCAAAAATGTATTTAACTCATCAGTAAAGAAATTACAGATTTAAGTTTCCGGCCGTATCTGACCTGCATGCCATTGCTTTGGGGCTCTGACTTGTGGCTGTGACATTGAAGCTGTCTAATGTGCAAGTGCTGCAATTTAGCATTTATTTTGGGGTAAACAGCACTGCACTTGGCTTTGACACAGCTGCAGGAGATGGCAGTGACTTTAAAAGGAACATGATGAGTGAGACCAATTAAATCCAGGGTCTAAAGTAAAGATCAGAGGATGTGTCACTTCAAATATCACTTCAAAGCTTTACACTGCATTCTTTGCAAAGATTGCAAAGGCTGCAAAGACATGTTATAGGGATTGTTGAATTTGCTCTGACATATTTAGTTCCACCAAACATGCTATTAGAGAAAAAAAAAGTATTGAAAGTCAAACAAATATACAGTAAGTTGTTATAGTCAGCGTAGAGTTTCTCCTCTAGCTGTGGTTGTGAGCAGTCTGTATATATATTGAGTCTGACTTGTCACTATATTTCACCCCAAGAGAAATCTAATAACCTGTATATATGCTGTATATTGTTCAGGTTTCTCATAAAAGCATTCCTCACTGGGGTAAGCTTTAATGGCTGTTATTTATATTTGGGCTGGGCAGGTTTATTCTGTACGCCTACAGAAATCATTACACATCCCCTAGGGAAAGGCTTTAGCAACGCATGTTTCACCCTGGCAGATGACTCAGCGATAATATGTTTCCCCTTTATCGTTTTTTCCTTTGGTGTGTTATTGGTTACCTTCCACAGGGGTCATTATAAAACAACTAGGGGAAACAGACAGAGGCCACATACTTGGGTTTCTTTACTGTGTCGTGAGGAAGGGACTACTTTTGATTATTGAATCTACACAGACACAGAAGCTGGGGGACTGAAACACTAAAGAGCTATTAAGTATTTCAGTTGCAATGTGGAGCGTGTATGGTTTACTGAAAGAAAAATTCACTTAAGGAAATTAACACTTTTGGCTCCACTGTTAACAGACTGCGAAGAGATCTTAATCAATAACTTGAAATAACTTTTTAAAGTTAACAGGAAATGAAAAGCCTTTCTAATGTCATGAGAGAATGATATCAGAGACAGACTGCAAGCTGAACTGGAAGTACCCAGATGGCTGACTGGCATTTACATCATAGTACAAGCGCATGTACCTGTATGTGCAATAACACCTGTCAGACACAAAACAGACATGTCATCTCCATGACATGCATACAGGAAGCTTGTGTTGTAGTAAAATGCACTCTTCCCCTCTCTTTCCACACATTTCTACCATCTCTCTTTGTCACACACAAACATGTGACGGCCCTCCTGCTTTAGCAGGGCCTGCTGTGGGAGAGTTTGTTTGTGTTGCCTTGCAGGTCCCTGGTAGGCGGAGTCCATCAGTGCAACTGGGAGCACCTGGCCAGTCTCCCAGGAGTATTTAAGACCTGGCTGTCTCAGTCTGGGTTCTCTTTCTCTACTTCCAGCAGCATGGCTTTTGGTTGGTTGGCTTCGGCCAGGTTATTAGCTTAAGTTTACACTATACATTCATCACTCATTCACTAAACCATCTTCTGACACACTGATATCACTGACAAACACAGCTCATAAAACCGTGTAACTCCCTTCTTCTTTGTCATGGCTTTTCCTGGGTCACGAGCCAGGTCATGACAAACAGCAAACATTCCCTCCTCAAACAGCTGTTTGGTGCCTTGATGGGTTTCCTTCAACCAGAAAACTCAAAAAGATGCAGAGGCACATAAAACACAGGAACATTTTGATTACACGCAACTATATGGTCCATAAAATCATGGCGAAAGCTACTGCTCACTGAAGCGTACAGAGTGTTTCAAAGCTGATTAGGTGAGGTATTCCGCTACGGGCTCCAAAAGAGCTGATGGGACCATAATGGATCCTTGAAGGGCTACCAGAAGTACAAAGAGGATCAAACAAAGGTCTGACCAGAGAGATAAAGGCAAACTACACAAAGTGCTTATATAAGGAATGAAAATGCATTAGCATGCATGCACACAAAATAAATTAAAGTTTATATATATTATTATATAAGATACCATAAAATAAAAATAGAATATTAGCCAAAGGAATATATATAAATATATAATATAATTAAAGTTATAGTGTGGTTACAGTGCAAAAATAGCCCCAAACTTAATAAAGCAGTAGTAAACAGAAAAGCATTGATTTAGAAGCAGACCTCAGATCTACCAGAAATTTGTTCCAGATTTGTGGTGCAGAGAAACGACTGCTGGAGGGTTCGCAGCATCGAAGCAGATCAGAGAGGTATTTTGGTGCCTTGAGTATTTTAAAATCAATCCTCTAAAATACAAAGAAGAAGAAGAAGTCACAGGCAAACAACCACGAAGGTCTGAATAGCATTTGGGAAAATGTACAATGTTTGTTTACATATTTCACATTCTAATTTAAATGAAATAGAATTTGTATGAACTCTATCAGCAGCAATCTGAATGTGCTGGAGATGTCAGCTGTCAGATGTCAGGCTATCAAGGCCTGAAAAAACACCATTGCAGCAGTCAACCTACCAATATTTATTAATGGAAAGGTTTTCCTTAAATGCTCACTATATTTTTAAAGCATATGCCTGGTGAAATTCTATATTTTTGTTACTGGACACCAATCTAATGAAAAGACTAAAACCAAGAATGCCTTGGCCTTTCAACATTTTCTGACTTTTCTGACCCTACCAGGTTAATCAAGACGTAAATCTTTAAAATTGTATTCACAATGTTCGATATTTCATTTTAAAAGATAAAAAATTGATTTCCTAAAACAGCTGGGCATCATCAGTTTCAAGGTGATAGTGGAGCACAGTGACACAGATGTAAATTTAATTGGAACTCCAATTGAGGTGTTTTATTTTAAACTTTTACTTCAGAGTCAGGCTTTGATTGGCGGGAATCTTTCCACCCATAAAAGTCTAAAGTGTATTCAGTGTAAATGTATGAGAATGTAATGACCCACAAATTTGGTGAGAAGGCTGCTAGTTGCTATCCAACATTTCGTGTTCATCCAATATTGATGTGGTTTTTGTGACTGGGATTCAGAGGTGCAGTCAGGAAATCATTGACATTCATGCACCTGGTCTACCACCTGTCACTGCTGGCAACTGAACAGGCAGCACACTCACACATCTGTTTACGCTGCTGTTTGAGACGCTTCACATCCAGACCAGGGCCATAAAACTGAAGTGCACCCAAGTTGAACATTGTGTTTGTGTTTCAACTCGTTCTCTCTTTTTTTTTCCAGTGTACCGACACCTTCACTGAGCCCCATTTAATAGCCTAAAGAAAAACAAAGCACTGTTTCAAGTTCAATAAAAGTAATTTTATCAATACAGCCATGTCTGAGCACACAACGTGAACGAACGAAAAGACACCTGTTCATCTGTTCACACAGGTACATTTCTATGTACAATACAACCCTTCACAAAGCACTGAATAACATTTAAACTATTTGTACTGTAATAAATAAATAAAAGCACAAACATATACACATGGTACTAAAATCACATCAAAATACTGCCACTGCCTTACTGTCCCATTAAGAAACTACAACAGTAATTAAACCAATTAATCTTTTTTTATAGTGTAAAAACATCAAAAGACACCAAGCATTGGCACAGGGACCTCTTTACACATAAAAATGCCCATGAGAGATAATATGAAAATATACTACATGAATATTCAAGTGTAATAGTTTAGCGTTAAGCAAAACAAAAACAGAAATATAGTCTGAAATTTGAGAGGAGAATTTTTCATAAAATAATTACATTAGTGTTTAAAATGGTTTGACCCAACATGTTATCCTTCTGTCCATCTTCATTTCACTTTTTACAGGAACAGCTGTGCTCAAAACATGCTTTCTCAGGCTTTTGCTGCTGAATGTCTACGCTCTGATAAAATTGGCATATCAGCACGGCTGAAACATCTCTCTTAAAAACCACAACAGTGTATTTCGCTTAACATGAAAAAACGTGCTTCAGATAAAAAGAAATAAACGATGGCTAGAGGCAGCGAATCTGAAAAATGTGGGGCTGGTGCTGTCGCGCCTCATCTTTCAATCCTAATGTTTTGTGCTTCACGTTATGCTCGGCTTGTAAATAAACAGAGCCTGTCTGATAAATGAAAGAGGGACCAGTTTACGTGACGCCAAGACAATCACCCGCTAGAGAGATGCAGCCTGATGTTTTGTTGATATTGGGTATACGCCTTTTCTCCTTCTGTGGTAAATTTAATAAATAGAGAGCTCGAGGGACGAGATATGTGGGACCTGAGAAAGAAGGAGAGTAAGAAGCAGAGAGGGGGGGAAGGTTAGGCTGCAGGGACCCAGTCAATAAAGACCACAAACACACAAAACCCCTCTGAAAATGAAGAGACATTGAACACCCAGTGGGGCCTCGAGCTAAGGTGCATGACACATGTGAGATCGAGTCTGAAACAACCTCGGTTTCTTTATCTCTGTTTCTCTCTCCGTGTTTCCAGTAACTTTACACTTTACAAAAAAGACCAGAAAATCAATCTTTCAAATATAAAAAAAAAAGAAAAGCACAACAAAAGACTGTAAAGGAGAGAAATGCTTTCTGAAGCCTCCCTGGATGCAATCCTGCTGCTTCGTGAACGTCTTTATCTTTTTCCAAGTGCTGTGTTGGCTTTTAGGGAGTCTGAAATGTTTCAGCATTCAGAGGTACACAATAGTTTCCTCACTGCCCTCCTCCCCACCGCTGTCAGTCTCCAAGGAAACCAGTGCGGTGAGGTCCAGACGAGGATCACCGGGATGCGGGAGCACCGGATACGGGTCAGCTCCGCTTGCTGTTGATGACCAGGTCCCCCCGATGTAGTTGTGACTGTTATGATCTGAGTGGGCACACAAAAAACACAATTTTATATGTCGAAGAAATGCAGCTGACAGCAGATAATAATACATTGACCAAATTCAAACTTCATCATTTACTGATAAATAATCACCAGGATGGGACATGTAGCCACTTGTTTAATGAGCTCAGTCTAATTGTTTATCCCACTCATCTAATCACTAACTGCATATAGATCAACCGCAGCTGCTGCAGCTCAGCCCCGCTGCTCCCTCCTGCACCGGAGCATGAGTGAGACTGAGAATGAAAACAAAAAAAGATTTTCGTGCTATCCATCATTCCCTCTCTACTTAGAGGTGTCACTTTTATCATTATCTTGGTCAACGTAATCAATCGTCATGGTCGGGATTCGACGACACCTGCCTCCTCGCACTTGGCGGTTGAAGAAGAGATGAGGAAACGAGGGACCGGAAACAAGGATGAACAAAGATCTTAGTGAGAGCAGCCTTTCAACCATCTAACAAGGATTCAAATCTTTTGAGTTGGCAAACATGTGACCTGCTGAAGTGTTTTTGAGCAAAATATATCCCCAGCGTCAGAGGGGTTCCCCACAAGGATTAATAACATCATTATTCAATTAAAGGAGGTCTGAAAAAATGTGTTTTTATGGGTGGTATCTAGCTGAGTATGTGTGTGTCTCTTACATTTGTGTGCATGGTGGGTGCTGTCTAGCATAGGGCAGGTGTGCTGTCATGGTAACAGATGGCGTGAACTATAAATTGCCTCTTTGTGTCCCTGTAGGAAAGTGTCTGTGTTTGATTAATTATATAAGAGTCTGTTAGAGTAGCTCTGTTAGCCGCCATATAGGCCTGGCCTCTGATAGATGAGACATCAGTGTGCAGCCAGACGATAAAAACACTCCATCTCTGTCTTAGAGCTTTGTCCATGAAGTAATACAATTTTAGCATTATTAATATGTTACAGCACAGACAGCAAATGCATGCTATTTAAAGAAAGCAACAAATATCAATTTGTTATAGCTGCAGAACATTTGTTTGGCCCTAAACATTTATGATAATGCTGAATACAGGGGTTATTTCCTGTCTACACCAATGAAATGTAACTACAGGATAGTAATGTTAAGCTGTATAAAAATGCTGATGATATGGCTTTAGTTGGCCTGTTTTGTAAGAATGGCAACTGTGATTGACAACTTCAACTGTAAAGTCAGTGGAGTTCCCCTTTAACAGTTTTAAGTATCTAGGAACATACATTGACAACAAACTGAGCTTCACAGACAAATGTTGATGTTGTGTAAGAAAGAAAGTCGGGGACTATTTCTTATTAGGAAATGAATGGGCTTTGGTGTCGGTCAAAATGTTCTGGAAAAAAGGGTATGCCAGTCTGATAGAGTCCCTTGTGTGTTTAATATGTCAGTCTGGTATGGTAATCCAGGTGTGGCAGACAGAAACCAGTTGGCTAGAACAAAATTTAGAACAGAAAATTGCAGGTTGCCAAAACATCAGTTAAAGCCTTCTGGACAACACTATACAACATCTCTGGTTAAAGTAAATAAATAAATATTAAAAAATATATATTTTTAAAAAATTATATATGTATATAATTAAATGGTACCAACTTTTGCTGTGTTGTTGATTATGTTTGATGCATTGTATTTTTTATTTTTACTGTTTTCATTGTCTTGATTGGTGGGACAAAGGTACATTTCCTGCTCTGGTGGGACAAAAAAGTTCCATTTTATTCTATTCGATGCCAGTTGGGGTCTCAATATTGAACAAAATAATGATTAGTATCCTTCAGCCATTATTGTGCAGCCCGATGCTAAGTCACAGATCAGGTTTGTGCATCATGCAGCACTTTATACAAGGTGTGAATTAATCTACATACTGTACAGAGCACCAGTTTCATCTCTCTTTTCTTCTTCGGCCTATTCACGATACCCTCATCCTTTGTATTAAAAGGTGAGCGACAAAAACCTGAGATGACTCATCAGATGAAACGTCATTTCAGAAAATTCCATCCAACTGGTTCCCCAAGATTACATTGTGCAGGAACAAATTATGGAAATCCACTGAATGAAAAAAGGGTGTGTATTTGTATGCGTGTGTGTGTGAGTGCATGAGAAGAAATCTTCACATGCTCAGGTGAGGATGAGAAGTGAGATCGTGTTTTGAGTCACGTGACTGAAGATTTGCACAATGGAAGATTTGCATTTGAAACACATTCCTTTTATTTTCTCACAAAAAAAGAGAGAGATACCAGGTTCCTCCACATACCAGGCAGCGTGTGATCCAGTATGAGGTCCTAAAGGAGGTTATAAAATCTGAGATTGCACATAAAATACTAAAATGACTCCTTATAGAGGTTTAAATCTAACAGGGAATGATGTGAAGATTGGGGAATATTATTCAGTGTCGTCGCAGGCCCTCGTCGGATCCACCGAGGAATGCATTGTGGGTAGATGTCAGCTGGAACGCACCCTGCATTGTAGATTGCAGCCAAGTATACACCCCAGGCTTGTTAGCAATTGACTCAGGTTCCACTGGGGCTTGTGTGTGCTCAATAACGAGGAAAGGTTAATAAGCTGATCAATGAGGAAGAGATTGTGCTGCCTGCTATAGCGGGTAAACAATACCAGAAACGCTACCTCTGCTGCAGCCAACACATGTAACCTGTAATTTTCCCCGTCTGCCGTGAATATGAGAATGAGCTTGTGCACGAATGGATTAGGAATGGGGACGGGCAAACGTTGATGACACCTCGCGAGGGAAACAGATTAATACTGCATCTCTCAATCCCCTCCTCCTCGCCCGATGCGATGACAAGTCATGCTGTAATGAGTTTTATAAAGATTTTTTTAGATCGATGTCCCAATCAGCCAGCCATCGCCTGTGAACTGTGATTCACATGCTGTTGTCTGCCCTGCCAGTCGATACATAGAGGAACCATTGATTTTCTCTTCCTTTGGCAGGCGAGGGCCTCGGTTGGCTGCTGGTGCAGGTGGAGGTGGAGGTGGTGGGGAGTTTCTTTGTCAGGAGACACTGATTAACTGAGAGGAAGGACAGACAAGGCCTCACCAGGATACAGCCTTGAGAGCAGAGTGTGTGTCTGTGTGTGTGTGTGTGTGTGTGTACACTATACTCTTAGACACATGGGTGAAACCAGAGCAGGCGGAGGGTTTGTTTACATTCTCACAGGTAGCAGATTTCTCATTTATGCTGAGCAGCAGGGACAGTATGATAACCGGGCACTACTGTCCAATACCAGAAGCACTTGTAATAGCAAGCCATTAGCACTAAGATACAGGATATTAAACATAACTATGTTTTGAAAATTAGTAACTGAGCTATACTTGATGCATTCATTAGCAAAAAAATAGCTTAGAAAAATCAGTTTTTCCTCATTAATATGGAAATTAATGTAGTTAACTGCTAAAAAAATCCAATCAGAATATTTTCTTCATTTAGGTTTGGTTTCTACCTTGTATTAAAGTGTGTCTACACCACAGCTGCAACAACTAATTGATAGACAGAAAATAATCGGCGACTACCTGGATATCGATCAATCATTAAGTCATTTTTCTGACACCTGTGATGCCGGGTCACAAGCAGACTCTGCTTTATTTTAAGGGGTCACGAGCCTAAAAGGTTGGGAGACACAGACTTACATGATGTTAAAACTGAATAACTTTGGGTTTGGGACTGTTTGTTGGACAAAACAAGATATCTGAAGATGTCACCTTGGGCTTCAGGAAATTGCAAAACTATTGTCTGACATTTTATAGATCAAACGATTGATCGAGAAAATAATCAGCAGATTAACTGATAATGAAAATAATCATTAGTTATAGCCCTACTCTACACACCGGACAGAGCAACACACAGAGAAACCATCCCACACGGCATGTATTATAGTAGCCGTCCTCACAAGCCCCCAGTTGCCTTTTGATTTTTGTGTTTTGCTCTAAACTTCCCCCCTAAAAGAGACGATCAAGCATTAACTTGGCGGTAAGTCTTACCACTGGGCGTGTGCTGCAGTTCCAGCCTTCCTGCAGAGCTGTAGAGATATCTCGTCCCCATCACCCATCCCTGGGAGTCCGAGTAGGGATTGTGGGGAGTCGTAGCTATGGGGGGCTGTCTGCTGCTGGATCTTGCCAGCAGGGTGTTGAGACAATTGTGCGCACTGGGGTCGTGTCTTTTGTGGTGGACGTGGCGGTTGTTGACGCTGGTGCTGGCGAACGCAGCCTCGTTTACAAACACGGAGCCGTTGCCGGCGTGGTCTGTGGACTGGCCTGGAGCAGAGTCCTGAGGGAGAGAGCAAATGTCACGGTCACATTCAGCGACAGAGCTGAAAGATGAAAATCAGGAACACTGTGAACAGATAAAGCTCATATTCTTGCCTGGATGAGAGATTGGAGATTGGATCGTTTCTACACTTATGAAACCATTCAACAGTGCATCACCATGAGGGATCAGGAAATGCATTTTATATTATATAACGGACAAAACCTATAAAAAGCTTTGTTAAAAGACCCTTAAATCAATTTCTCTAAAACTGGTTCACCCAAAATCAATTTTCCCACTTACCTCTAGTGATATCTAGTATAATAGATAGTAGATATATAAATCATTTTGGGGTTTTTTTTGTCCAGGTTACAGACTTCACTGTTTTCATAGGGACTATTTTTTCTGTGGAAAGCGTTTTCCATGAAAACTGTTGACAGTGTGTTCTGTGGATTGTCCTGAGTAATGGAGAGGCTATTTCTGAAAAGACACTTTGCTGCTGAATATTTCCAAATGTCATTTTTCAATGCTTTTAGCACCACAAACTCTTCTCCATTGTATTGGTGTAGAGGTAAAACTCTCCGAGATGGATATCTCAAACCCTGGACAATTGAAACAAAAAATGCATAGTCAGCTACAACTAGGTCAGTAAAAAAAAACTGTTTCGTCATTTGGGTGAATTGACCCTTTAATGTACGGTGAAAGGCGTCACCGCTGCAGCTTGCTTAAGGCTGCAGCCCCTCCTCCTGTCCTCTCCCAATACCCCCTCTCTCCTGTCCCATCTTCACATCAACGGCAGAGTGGAGGCAGCACAGCTAATTGGAAACGACCTGAGAGTCGGTGTGTGTGTGTGTGTGTGTGTGTGCGCGTGTGTGTGTGTGTGTGCATGCGTCATTCATTCGGTCTCTGACCCTGTGAACTGCTGCCTCTGGCTAAAACATTAGCAGGGGAACATTAGGATCTCCACTACCTCTGCATGCCTTTGTCAGACCACTGTTGTTAATGCAGCCTCCACACTGACTAAAATAGATGAATGGAAATAAATAAGTCTGCAAAAAGCCAGGAGAGCCTCATCACGTCTGGACTGTCAAGGCCCGAAGGTGGTGTGTTAATTAATGAGGGAGAGAGGGAATATTGTAACACGAGTCTGCTCATTTGTCTGTCCACTCGAGTGCTCTCTGTGTGCGTCTTTTGAACAGACACACCTGCTGAACTGAGAAGCACAAAGCCATACCCAGCAGAAGCTCACATAGATGTATGTGCTATATTAGTTTCACCACTGCTGCTTGTGCGTGCGAGGTACATTGAGACTTAAAGGGCATGGAGAACAGTGCACCCTTTATCCTCCATGCCTTCCAGCTGCGGGGGACATTTCACTGTAGTGCTTTTCAAACAAAGTGTCAATAATTTACGTCCTTTCGGACACGATTGATTGGTTTCTTGGGCTGCGTGCCTCTGGTTTTAATTATTTTGTCGGAGCTTTTATTTGCAACGGTTTAATTATCATCAATCATTAAGATGTTTATTAGTGAGTGGAGCTGCTGGAGCACTAAGACAAATGATGCTGAAATTGCTCTCATTATCACAGGTCATATATCAAGAGGGGATTGAGCTGCTCTGTGTAAATGAGTGAACCAACATAACTCAGGCTGATAGCTGTCTGAGAAAAGCTTCTCATTAATGACTTTAGCCGAGAAATACTCCATAAACACTGCATATCTACCTCACACTCGTGTCAGGGTCAAGAGCTTTAGTGAGCAGCATTACTGAGCCCTCGACTAATGGCTCAGATTAAACATCACAAATTATTTTAAAATCCATAGACAGAAGAAACAGTTGTCAGTTGTGTGCGTCCCCACCTGCTGCCCATCCAGAGGGATGACCATGTGAGGAATCACAGTGGGTAGACTCCTCTGCTGGCTGTGCCTCCAGGTCTGGAGCAACTTTTGCTGGTTCTCTAGCCGCTCCTGCTCCCTCTCCACATTCCTCTGGCCCTCCCTGAGCCGCTCCAAGCTCTGCTGGTACTCCTCCAGCTGCTCATCCAACTCTTCCCTCTCGCGCCTCAGCTTCTCCGCCTCCAGGTGGCACTGCCTCTCCCTCTCCTCGAGCCTGCTCTCCTGCTCGCCCTGCTGGCTCTCCCTGGCCTGGCACTCCCTCTCCCAGCGTTCCTTCTCTTGGCGCAGTCGGTCCTGGAGCCGCTGAGCCGCCGCCACCTCCTCCTTCCGCTTCTCCAGGTTACGCTGCTTCTCCTGTTCTTGTAGGGTGTTGCCCCGGATGCTCGGAAGGTGCGGTCGCTGAGCGCGGGGGGAAGGGCGCCCGGTGTCTTGGAGGAGAAGCCGTTGGACCTCGTAGCAGCTGTCCTGGATAGTCACCGTGGCCTGGCACAGAAAGGGAAGGGCACAGAGATGGGTTTCATGAGTATGCAAAGGCTCAACCACCACATCATTAACCACATGTGCTTCCTCACAACAGGCAGTAAGAGAAGGTGATTTGAATGGCAAAATGTGACGGAAATTACGATCAGGCTCTACTTGGTGCCCTGACTTTTTATGTGTTAAGGCAACAGCATCTCTTTACATGGTGAAATGATCCCACCACCACTGGTAGAACTGCGGTTTTCATACTGAAGGAGGGATACAGAACTTTGAATATGAAAATATCATTGCGATCAAAAACTCACACAGATAGGCAAGAGTGCACACACACATGCCTGTATGCAAATACACACACCTTTTCTCTCTGCACAAATTTACATTTTATACCAAAGAGCAGTGTGTGTGTGTACAATGAAACAAAACGCCCTCCTGTGTCTCTCAACAGAAAAAGATCAGTAGGATTCTCACTCCTTTGCTACCTTTGGCTTCAAACAGCTGAGTGCAGTGTTGGTTCTGTTTACTGAAGCTGTACAGGCATATTCATCTTGACTGAGTATGACACTAACATAGCATGTATATGATCTTAGTGAGATCAGAAAAGGTTTGGTTGTTTGCTGATAATAATATAATAATATAGCTGAGGGCTGTGAGCAGGATAACCTGACTATATTGAATAATGCACTCACCTGCAGACTGTAGAGCAACTGAGTCAGGCTTTGGACACTTTGAGCAACCTGTTAATGGACAAAATCACACACAACATGCAGATCAACAAGCCTGCTGTGTTTTTCATGAATGATTTTGAGGATTTTGTGTAAATGTCTCAAAAAAAAGTCAAAATATTTTCCTCTCATGTCAAGCTAAAGGAGTCAAAATTGGAAGTTGCATTCATACAACATTTGCGCCCCCTTGAGGCCACATGGTGTCCTACCACGCTGTTTAGGGTTAAATTATCACATTGCAGTGCAGAAAATTATTCAGAGTCATTTACCTCACAGGTCACAAAAAGCTGCAGACGGTAGCACAACTGTGGCAATTGGAATAACTCTCCATATCCATTTTTAATGGCGCAATGCCTTTGGGAACTAAATGGACTTCTTCCTTTATTATGGGCTTATCAATGATTCATCCCATCAAGACTGAAATGTAATTCTAATAGACTGCACTGAATTATTAAAACAACTGTAGGCAATCTTGAGCCACACATCTGTGAGGAAATGGAAAGAGGTGACGTTCAGATGCAGGCTGTAAGAGACTATAATGACCTATAATACCTCTGCAATACCACTGTACCTCCACCATCACAACTACAGTAATGGGAAAAACATAACATCATATTGCTGCATCAATATTTAACTCAAAAACACCTATTTAATTCACAATCTTCATTTATATCACAAGATCATACAAGAAGCACTATAAGGTAAAGACATTTTCTATACCAGAAAGTGTGCTGTACCTTGGAGTCGACGTCATTCGTGTCTGTGTTTTGCAAGAGAGTTGGGGACTGAAGCACAAGGGCCTCGGCCCAACCCCCCTCGCTGGCCTCAGGGTTTTCAGGTGAGGCCTCAGAGTCTGAGGGAGGCTGCACAAGTGGAGCAGGGCTGACAGGAAACACAGAGTCAGAGTCCGGGCTGGGACTTGACGGAGAGCAGGCCTTGGATAACAGCGTGGCTTTCAGGTTCTCAGCTGGGAAACAAAAACAACACGTGCGAAACTAAGTGTGCTGTTCAAGCTGTTCAATCAATTAAAACCATTAAAAAAAAAAAAATATATATATATATAGGATGAATATCTCTTTAAAACACCCTCCAACTAAGAATGACAGGACTGTAATTGTCAGTGTAATAAAAAATGCCTATAAGATCCGATTACATATGCCATTGAAAGACCAGGTTCCTGTTAGTATTGTGTTGCCCATGTCAACCCACTCATGCAGCTTGAAAACATTAATAAAATAAGGTTGCAAAACAACACGAGACTGCATTTCTTTATTAAATGAAAAGGTGTTTGACATTACCTACTAATGGATTACTATATTTAACTTTAACCCCCCGCTATTTAGCATTTACAGTATAAGCGGTACATCAACATTTAATAAATGTACATGATATAATGATATATATGTAGATATAAGTGTTTGTTAATGTATTTGTGAACAACTATAACTCCTGTGGGCAAGATAAGTGGAGGCTGGCATATAAACAGATAATGAATGACAACATAGTAAAACACAGTTGTAATAATATAAAATATGTATTCATACTGTAAAAGAATATAACAAATATTGTACATTAATAAACACTTAAAATGTTCTTATATCTGCTTACAACTACATTATAGTGTGTTATAAACCATTTATTAAATGTTTATGTAGTGCTTATAAATGCTTATCGGGGGGAAAAGTAAAGTGTTAGCATTACTTATTCATTAATGCAAAAAATCTTGCAAACCCCAATTTTTAATATATAATTTTTTTCTCACGTTCTTGTTCCGTGTTATCAAAAAGCATAAAACAAAGAAAAGTGTACTGTAGGTCTGTGTTTGTTCCTGCAGTGTGCAGTGTATGTAAAATCTCTCACCCTCTTGCAGAGCTGTAGTCAGCAACACGGCAGCCTGGGGCAGCTCCTCCGAGTGCAGCGTGACGAGCAGTCGCGGTTCGACCAGCGAAGCGTCCGTCCTCCCGCTCAGAGCAGAGAGCTCTGTGTAGACCTGCAGCTTCTCCTCCAGGCTGGAGCAGATCCGCTGGTCCTGGTTCAACAGACTCTCTTGTACACAAGTTCATAGGGTTCACAGATTAAGTATTGTAAAATGTTAACGCAGAGGTAGAAAATATTCAAGACTGTGAAGAAAAAAACTAACAAATAAATAATAGTGGCACAGGTTTCCAAATACCTTGCAATTTCTGGATCTTCTGAGTACGAGCCTCAGCAGCTCGCCTCTCCTCTTCAGATTCACTCGTGTATTCCTCTTCTTCCTCCGGACAGCTGAGCAGAGAAAACAGTAACTGAAGGTTAGACTGTTCACAAATGGTGAAATTTGAATATGTAGTTTACACACACACACACACACACACACGTACAAAACACAGACTTATACACACCTCTCTACAGCCTCTCTAATGAGCCTCATCCAGTTGTTTCGCTCTTCTTTGGATGACGTGTGGACCTCATACATTTCTGGCCCGGCGGCTGATGCGCTGATCAAAAACATCCCTCTCTCTTCATTTGCTACTTCTCGCACTATTAACTTCTGCAGTGCGATGACTGGAGGCTTCTGGTCCTGAAGCACATTAAAAAGTGTGGAGGAATAATATATTACACAACAGGTAATTGGGTGTAACATCATAACAGAGACCCAGCTGATTGCTGTTACAGCTGGGTATTTGTCTCTTTGAGATCAACCCGGGGTAATTAATGTGCGTGCGTACCACAGTGGCAAATGTATACTTCTGGTCTTTTTCTTGCAGGAAGATGAGCGTATCTATGAGAAGGAGCGCCAGGACATCTATGGAAGTGAGGATAAGCAGGAAAAAAATGTTAAAAGGATGCAAAAAATAACATATCAATCAAACAACTAAGTATATGTCGGTGTCACCTTTAAGTCGCCCTGTGGCAGTCTTCCACAGAAGCAGGCCCTGGTGTTTCAGCGTTTGTCCCGGCCCCATCATGTCCTGCTTGCGGAAGGTGTGGCCGTTCTTCAGCTTGGCCGTGCTGCGGTTCTCCATGCGGTTCCACACTTCCTGTAACCTCTGATGGCGCTCGTATTCACTGACGCTCAGGTCCACAGCTGCTATCACCTCTCGAATCTGAACCAGAGATTTCGAAATGTCGGCGTGCTCCTCTGTTTCCTCTGAGAGATCAGGAAGGAGAAATACATGAAGACTGAAAGAGATATCTTGTTTTACTTAAATATTTTCAACTGAAATATAGTAAATTGTGCTGTTATTGACAACCACTTAGCTTTGTGGGCCATATGACCATGTAGCCAGCAGAGGGCAGTAGATGACTGACCTTGAGTATATTGTAGGATCCTCTCCAGCAGCACTGGGTACTTTGTAATCCTTTGGGTTACCAGCAAGATGCACTCTGGGATCTCCCTCCGTCTCACCAAAGAATTATTACCTTGTTGCTTGAAAAAGTAACATCAAGAGTTATGCTACATCTCCCTGAGCAGCCGGGTAGTGATGCTTTTATTTTATAATTGGTTGAAGGCAAGATAGACACACAAAAAAAGATGCTCTGGGAAGGTTAAATACCTTAATGAAGTTCTGAAATCTCTTGTTATGCTGCTGGAGCTCTTTAAAAAAGCTGACCGCTTCATTGTGATGACTGCAGAAATCTCCATATACCTGCTTCATTTTCTCTTTATTCTCATCTGAAAACTGCAGAAAAAATACACAGAGAGAGTGAATCACCCTCACCAAATCATCTATTACACTTAAAAGAAAGGTAATCCCAGAAGACCAGCTAACCTGTTGGAGCAAGACGTCTCCTATTTGCTGGATGAGGTAGTTCCTGTGTCCCTGGGGCTGGGCTGAGCTCTGTCGCCGCTCCTTCATGGCAGCGAAGAAGGCGTGGTGGAAGAGAAGCAGCTGGTCCAGACACGGGAAGACCCGCTCCACCGCTTCTGTATCGAGCTGCACCTCCTCCTTCATACCTCGCCGGAAAACCTCGGCCATGATGTGTAGCGTCTGGAGGTGGTGAAGCTCAGTCTGCATCAGCTCTGTATCACGGGTTCAACATGTAGACATTCAATGCGTGTGTCACATAAGAACATGGATTATATCGCATCAGAAAGCTTAGTCTGTTATCAATCACTGCAATTTTACAAATATGAACAATTATATGTGGTTACAGTAATTTTATATATGAGATACTGACACTGGCAGAAAATGACACATTCCAGTGATCTCCTTCTGACTCTGACATCTGCTTACCATAGATAACATCCTGCCTCTTGACAGCTTGTTTGTCCTGCTTCTTGCAGAACTTGTGCTCTACTGTCAGACTCCACGACTCGGCCTCGTAATCCACAGCATCAGCCGACATGTCGCTGTGGATATACGCGTCCACGCAGTCTACTGCGAGAAAGAGATACAAAATCACTTTTAATCCAATCTGCCAGGATTCAGTCCCATTAATCAGCGTTCATAACATTTACTGGAAAGAGACAGGGCTCTTTACTTTCAACCATCTGAATTTACTTCTTTATCCCTGGGGCTAATTATATGGAGAGAAATTAGTCTCAATATTGTATTCACTCAATGCTGAGAGTAACTTCTCATCAGACAATTATGTTTGCTTTTTTATTTAAAAATTAAATAAAAAAGCAGTGATTTATATTATAATCTGGGTGAAAATGGCATTTTCAGTGTCGCCAGTCTGTTTTTTTAACCATTTTCTGTTGTGACTGTGATGCATAGTCAGCAGCTTATTTGCATTTTTTCCCCCTTTTTTCTTCTGTTTCTATTATTGGACAATTTTCTGAGCTGTGCAGGTTGCAAAAGGACCTTGCAAACTACACTGGTCAGCATCTTCTCGAAGAAGAAAAACCCAACAACGTTTGGGTGCATGAGGACATAATTCCATGTAAAAATCGGAAACTGATCGGCTACTTTTTCTGTATTTCCTGTGGAAATCTGTAAAAAGTTTTAAAAAAGGGCCTTATTCATGTCATACCTTCTCCGAAGGATGAGTCAGTGGAGGTGGAGGACACTGGAGTCGGCAGGAGCTCTTCTGATCGGCTGGTCAAGTTCCAGGCATCAGACTCTGTCTCTGAACTCTCACTGAGCCGACTGTTGCACAGAGAAGAACATGGACAGCCATTATTACCCCCAAATATTTACCAATATCCCCACATCATATTATTTAGTTTATAAAGTCTGAGAGCTTTATTACCTGTCACTGTTGGGGAAACTCCCGGAGATGGGGCATGGCTGGGTCGCAGTCATGACAGGTAGAGAGTTAGAAATGGGGATCACACACTGAGGAGGGCTGTCTCTCACTGTGAAATCTGTGAGAAAGGCAAAGAAAATCAACAATAATCACCCCCAGTGCGACCTCAGTGAAACTTTACAAACAGGAAATTTCACACACAACATGGTTAAGCAAAAGAGCCTGACAGCAAAATTGCTGTTGACCATAGACCCTTGTGTTGTAAACTCACTCTGTGGGAGGGATGCTGTCCTATTCTTCACCATGGTAACCGCATACTTATCCTGAAGTTTCTAAGTAACACAAATGAGAGAGGCTGGTTACCGCACATAAACAATTGACACAAGGACAAGCACTAGTAGAGATGAGTAGTTCAAACCATTTTTTATTGTGATATTTCAAGACAATACTCACCTTCAAACATGGGGCGACAGATTCCTTACAGCCCTTATGGACGATAGCTGTGCAACCTGGGAAAGAGTAATATTTTTAAGTTTACGTATGTGGATTTTTTGCAAAAAACATAAATGTAACATTGGAATTACGCTATTACTTACTGGAGCAATGCAGCAGGTCCTTTCCAGATGCTGGTTTCTCACACACCACACACACGGTGGGGCCTAAACAGGAGCCTGTGTTAAACCGATGTCCGTTCAGCTGCCTATCCTTGGCCTCTCTGTCCTTCCCCTTTCCCTTGGAAAGCCAATGCCGGAAACACAGGCGTAAACAAAGAGGCCATACAGACAGAGACCAAACATGACTGACAACTACAGCTAAGAACTCTGAGCAAAGCAGGCCTTAATTCACACTTCTATAAACTAGGTTGAAGGTCTTTGTCAGGTTTCTATTTGCAGAGTAAACTCTCCCACGTGTACGAGCCTGGAAGGAATCCTCGCATTTTTTCCAAACCGTAAGAAAGTCGACGGACAAGGAAATGGAGCATAGCATAAACAACAGTTGTAGGTCGGGGAGGGCTTCCAGCCTCTGTGCTGACTCAACAACAGAGGATTAATCATTAAAAGGAAAGATAGACACCATGTTTGGTCTGTCACCCTGACCTGAGTTATTCCCCGAAACTATTGCTGGTTGTGTCTCCAAGAGAGCAGAAAGTCAGAGTCACATACTTTCAAATAAATACTTTTATAAGCATAAATAGTCTCATTTAATCAGCCAGTACATACATATCTGCACCTATAGAGGAAACACTTGAATGGAGACATGACTTGTGTTTTTAAGCTATCAAACTATGCAGAGTGTGTAGTGTAGCAGCAAGAGCAAGTTTAAGTTTTGTTCAGTTAATCTTTATATTTTAGTTTTTTTTTATTTAGATTATGTGTTTGATGGGTATAACTGCAGAGGCGTGGACTGTTTGTGGTTTGCGTTTACCTTGGTCTTATTGCGTGTACTGGACATCCTGCTCTTGAGAAAACTGAAGGTACGAATGACTTTGTACTTCTCTGACTCCGCCTTTGTTGGGATGTTGTACTTGTCCAACTCCTCCTCTTCAATTCTGAAGGAAAGTTAAAATCATGTCAGTGCAGTGTGGTACCTTGCATTTGCGTTCAATAACTTACAACACAAACACAAAAATTCGTCGTTGGTTTGCAGACATGTGTTAGTTGTTAAAGTCACGCCATCCTGTTTTTCTTCTTGCTGAGTCTACAGGACAAGAAGAGCAAGTGCGATGGGCTTGTGTAGGTGTAGGCAGAAGGTCCATATGAGTGTGAAATGTACAACTGTACATTCTTATATGCTTATAGTAAACAAGCATATAACTGATGAATGAAATGAAATGACAATATGTAAAATAAATTTAAAGAAATAATCTGATGTTGCACAGTGTGTCATTTCTGGTAAAATGAATGTCAGGGAAAGCACCAGAAATTATATTCTGAAGACAAAAAAAATCCTTTGTTAGTCACTAAAATGTGGCTAAAAATGTGTTCATTCTCTGCAACTCTTGGCTGTAAAAGTAAATCAAAATTAATAGAGTTGTTAGGGGCTACATACATGCAAAACGACAATGACAGACTTGTCTGTGCATATTGTTAAAAGACAACTTAATTATTGTTCTGCTGTTAGAGGAGAGGGGAAAAGACGAGAGGAGACGAGATGAGGAGAGGAGGGGAGAGGAAACCAACAAAGAAGAGGAAATGAGGAGAGGAGAGGAGACAAGGCAAGTATAGGAAACAAGGAAAGTAGACAAAGGGGAACAAAGAGAGGAGAGGAGAGGAGAAATGAGGTAAGGAGACAAGAGGAGGTGAAGAGAGGAGAGGGAACAAGGAGAAGAGAAGAGAGAATAGACGAGGTAAGGAGAGGAGAGGAGACAAGGAGATGACGAGAGGAGAGGAGGTTGTAGTTTGTTGTCAGGTGGTAAACGTGCTATAAGTTTTGGTTAGGGTTAGTTTGTTTAAGTGGACGGTTAAGGATGCTAGAACAGTCAAACAGGGGTCGACCCCCCCTCCACACACACACACATACTCTTTGAGGAACTCAGACAGGGTGAGATGTTGGAGGGACTCTGCCAGCTCCATGCTGCCCTCATCATCAGCAGACTGGGCTCGCTTACGGAACCTAATCTCCCTGCGAAGAACAGCGCACACACACTGACGTTTTAATGCCAATGAGAAGCCACAAAGGCCAAGGAGACAGACATGCTGGTTGTTCACTTCACACACAACACAACAGGCACAAAGTGCTCAGTTCAATCAACTGGATATAATAAGAGACAATGCTTTTTGCTCTTTTACACTATCTTTTATCCCTGTTTATGTCTGGTTCCACTAGGGGGAGCTACTGAAGTGTGGCAGTTCAATTAGGGTATGACGTTTTGTCATTATTTTATACTAGATTCTGCAGTCTGCAGCTGGTCATATCTGAAAATAAGCTACACAGGGGCAAGATGACACTGTAAGTCATAGATGAAAAACAGAGCAAAGGCCCTGTGCATCACAAAAACAGGGCTGGAAGTAGCTCAGGTCACACTGTTATCTGTACGTCACTGCCTCTGTTGTCACTAGAAAAAAACACAGAAAGGATCAAAACACCAGCAACGCACGTATAAAGCAGCTCTGCTCCACAAGGACAAAAGAGCTTCATAAAAGACGGCAGCAAACTTCAGAGAGCGCTCGCTGTCACTACGCAACCTGGTCGGCATGGTTACCCACATATGTAGCTCCTGGCACCGGGGATTACATATTTGATGAAACGTACTGTCATTTTAATTAAGAGCGAAAGCCCCCAATGAGGGAGACCAATGTGAAAGGCTGAGTCATTTAGTATTAGGACAGAGAAACACAGAGAAAAGGGAATACAGTGTAATCCAAATAAGACTTAAAATAAAAGCACAGCATAAATACCTTTTTTCATGTGACTGCTCTGATATACTGGAGGCTCTTTGCTCTGTGAACATAAAGAATGAAGAGAAGTTTGAAATGGACAGGAAATGCAGATGTTTCACAAAATATCCATAAAAATCCAAAGATGACCCCTCTGAGATAAAGTCAGGGAACAAATAACATTCAATAAAACTGGGGAACAAAATCTGGAAGCTTCATTCTTAACTTCAGACTGTTTCAGAGTGAATATATGACAAAGCCTGTCTGGTTTCATTGACATGCCAGAGGAGCTGTTCGCCGCCTGAACAGGTTCGTCTGAAAGCATCTGAATACAGCCACAATTGATATGCAAAGTGACAGAGATGATCCGCAGGTACGTAAGCAAGACAGAACAATACATATGAAAGCTGTAGCACAGACAGACACAGACTCAGAAGTGCCCGACCCCTCAGAGACACCTCATATCTCTCACCAGGCTGCAAATGTGCATCACTGCAAATGTAATTGCTCCCATTGCCATTCTGACCACAATAAAGCTGTGTCATGATTAGGAAAGCCATGCACAGACACGCATGCAAACACACGCCAAGGTTATTTCAGTTTTATGATGCTAATTTAGTTTGGTTATCGTTTCAATTCCCCTTTTCAAATTCCAACTAAGTTTTACTAGTTTTCCATGGTTTTGTACTTCAGTATGAGCTTTTTTTCTCACACAAATATTCACAGATTTTACATTTAAGATGATTAGGGGAAAAATAGCACTTGGTGTTGAATTTTCATTTCATGTTCAACAGGGAACATCATTTGCATTTTCAAATAATGTTGGACAAATGCCCCTAAATTAGGTAAGCAACTCGCAGTCATGATAGAAAATACTGCTCTCTCCACACACAGGATAAAAACAAAACCTTAGAATCACGTTTCTGTTGTAGTAGTTATATCTGAACCAGGCAACAGTTTTAAGTCACATGTACTGTACTATTTTTAAAGGTGCAAAATAGATGCAAAAATAGATTTTTGGCCACTTGGGAGCAGCGGAAACGAGCTGTAAACACAACAGTGACATATTATGAACCAAAACAGCTAAAATATGCTGCAAAACTCTGTAAAGCGGAGGGGACCTGCAGCGTCGGGAGTTACTTCTCTGTTGGTTATGTGATCCATTGTTGATATAAAAATGTTGATTATAGCTGCTTTAATTTTTTATTTTTTTTGTCATTGAATCAAGTCAGATGTTTGAAAACTTACATATTCAGCAGTTTACAACAATAACCTTGACTCCCCACACACACAAGAGCGCACACACACATAAGCTATGTTATGCTAGCTATGCTGGGCCGTAGCGCAGTGTGACGGCTGCAGGTGTCCAGTACTTACTAATACCAGGGTGGAGCAGAGACAGAGATTTAGACAGAGAGAGGGCCTGAAGGAGAGATCGGCTGTGGCTGACACTGTGGAGCACGGCATCTACAGAGCACAGTGGACAGAGGGCAGCTCACACATCAACTACAGAGGGTGCAAGCTATCACCACGTACAGTCAGCTCCGGACTGAGAGCTAGTAAATCACTATTTCATGCAGTGGTGTAGGTTCATTGTGAATATTTGGGGAAAAAAGCAAAACTAGAATCTTTTTCAATCTGTTAAAGGAATATTTCGACATTTTGGGAAATGCTTCAGATGCAATGAATTGCTTTCTTGGAGTCTGAGAGGAAGATACCACTCTTATGTCTGTTTGTTGTGGTTTTTCAGAGGTGTTATATGCCTGACTTTTTGGCCAGGCCTGACAACCTCGGGTGATGACAAAACTCCAGGAAATCACTGCTCCCCGCCAAGAAATAGTGCGGCACATTACCCGTCAAACCACAACTTGTTGTTTTTATACTTTTTTGTACGAATTAAACAAAAAATGTAACATGTTAATTAGTGACAAGCTAGCTGTTTCCCCCTGTTTCTAGTCATTATGCTAAGCTAAGCTAACTAAGCTAAGCTAACTTCACTGTAGCTTCATATTTAACGGACAGACAAGAGAGTGGTATTGATCTTTTCATCCAACTTTGGCAAGAAAGCAAAAAGGTGTATTTCCCAAAATGACGAACTATGGCTTTAAGCAGATACATATATTGGGAGTTGACTGCACTTCAGGCTGCAGGCTATCTACATTTGAAAGCTGGTTCAAAATTAGCAGAATGTAAAAAGTCAGCTCTTGCACCAACCAATCTTGTGAGCCTGTCCCATTAGTGACACAGCAAGTGAAGTTAGTTTATGG
Source organism: Maccullochella peelii (assembly GCA_002120245.1). Taxonomy (NCBI): domain Eukaryota; kingdom Metazoa; phylum Chordata; class Actinopteri; order Centrarchiformes; family Percichthyidae; genus Maccullochella; species Maccullochella peelii. The sequence continues at coordinate 81,411 of LKNJ01001025.1, forward strand.
AAACATTGTTAGTTATGTGTTAGACCAAATTTGTAACTATGTGACGGAGTCCCAGTGTTACTGACCAGGGCTGGTATCTGAAGTGTGTTTGTCCCGGGCAAAACGAGCAGGACGCAAAGTGATTTTGGGGGACGAGTAGGAATAGGAACGCAGTCGAATCCCCTGGTCACCCAATTCCTAGACAAGGGGGAAAACATTTTTATATAAAAAGACTTTAAACAATATTTCAGGTGATAAAAGCAGAAGTGGATATATCTGATGAAAGTGTGTGAGAGTCTGAGATGGTATTTTACTTTTATGGTGGGTTCACATGCTGAGGAGGCAGATTGGCTGCGAGTGCAAGTAAGGTCAGGGGAGGGACCAAAGGTTTCCCTTTTGTCTTCGCTTTTCTCGACATCTGACGAGAGCGGGGAAAGAGGAGACTTTGGCTCAGTGCTGTCCTCTTCACTGTCCACTTCCAGAGTCACTAGACTGGGACTGGAACAATAAAGGACCAGTTAAACACAGAGAAACACCGGCACCCGGAAAACACTGCCTGCTGATGGGAGAAAATGTTCTACGATATTAATACCTGAGGTCGCAGGTGTCCATGGGCGGACTTTCTCTCTGGTTGGTCGGCTCAAAGGAGGCGGGACTTTTCAGTCTGACCAGAGCCTGGTCAGCAGCTGAGAGTGGGGGAGAGCAGGGTACAGAGGGAGGGTAGAAATCTTCTGAATAGGGTGGAGGAGTCTCAGTGGCTAGCAGGAGATCTTCTGAGTCCACCGTGTCCCATAACCCACTGTCCGTTCCTGTGCTGTCCCTTGTTACTCCACTGACTATATTTGTACTATACTTGATGTCGACATCTTCTGCCTGAGGTGAAAAAGGTGCAAAAGAACTAAGCTATACATTTTTTAAAAAGTAGCAAAACAGAAAAGATTAAAGAAAAGTTTAAAGAGAGAGGGTGATGTATGACCTGTATCCGCTGTGTGATGGTCTGATCGCTGCTGTTGATCATGGAGAGCAGAGGGTCTGTAGCATGCTGGGTGACCTGGCTCTGGTCTACACTGGACTGCATGTGATGCCCATTTACTGTGATAAACATACAGTACAATCTCAGGATAACTTTAGTATAGTTTATAATAATTCAAACACACTGCTTCTTTTTGTCTCACCTCCCTTTTCCCAGTAAAGATCAACTACTCTGTATTACTGTAATGTGCAGGATGTCTACTAGGAATTTGTTTTTATTCCTCTGAATGATTTACTGTCACAGAACACAGTGAGAAGCCACTTTTCATTGCCATTATTCATCCCAACATCAGCCAGATACTGTACTTAAATGTCTGATTGAATACAGAGAGCAGCTCTCAGAGAAGTGTGAGACAACCAGATATCTTAACCAGACTGTCTGACACCAGACAACAAAAACAACCATTTAAACAAGAAAACCTCTAGCAGATATGCTCCAGCAGATATAAGTGAAAATAAATGACCAAACATGTCATAATATCTGGTTGTTTTCAAATTTACTTTGGTCCTGATGAGCTTTCTGTTCTCCTTCTAGTAATTTCATTATGCCAGAATTCATTGATCTTTCACCGCTTAAATGTCAAGGCTTAGAGTAAAGAAAGGAAAATGTGATGAGACACTGCATACCTACTGTTTGACCTTTAAAGGTTTGTTTTCAGAGAAACCTTCACATATCAACCTTACCAGCAAGCTGTCTATTTTCTGGAACAAAGTGGATTATTGACTTGTGTTGAGTCATGCTGTCTGCTTAACAATATTTACACACACTCTCATACACCTGGGGTAGGTTTTAACTCTTTAAAGCCAGTGTTTATCATTGTCACCGAAAACTCCTTTATTTTACTTATTTTATTTACTTCTATATTTTTGCCACACTAGCAGTGAGGCTCTAGGTATGGTATGCTTAGGTCAAACTTTTCATTTGTCCAATACTTCCAACCTGCACTGTACTTTATATTTGGCACTAACTAATGTTAACAAGGCACCATGATAAAACTAAGATGGCAAAAATGACTTGTTAAACATCAGTATGTTAGCATTGTCACTGGGAGCATGTTAGCACGCCAACGTTAGCGCTTAGCTCAAAGCACCACTGTGATAATGTACAGCCTCACATTTGCTAGCATGCCTGTAGATTCTCAGTCTTGTTACTTTTTTAACATGAGAAAGCTAACAAAATATTTATTGATATGGAGTGACAGAAGTTCTATTCATCAACTATATATATTTAAATTGTAGTACCGGCATTATTTATGCATTAACTTGTATTAACATGTGGAGATAATTTTAGCTCATTTACATACTGTTGCGCATGTGGTATTTTATTTACAATATTACCCTCTGAAATCTATTAAGGTAGAAGTACAAAGTAGCATAAAGTAAAATTAAAGCCTCTCAAAAATGTACTTAAGTACAGTGCTTGAGTAAAGTATACATGTACAGCATATGTACAGTTATCTGTACCACTGCTGACATGATTGCATAGCTACAAGAGTGGTGGATGGTATTTCTAACAATGTGGAAAATTACCTCTCTTAATGAGAAGTCATTTTCATAGCAGTCGGTGCACTTTCCACCCAGACTTTGATGTCTGGACAAGCCATGCCTGCACTAATGTAAGGGAAATCCTGGGCATCACACAGGCATTTCCTCTCTGCTGCTCTCACACAGTGGAGACATTAGCGCGGAACTCAAACATACAAGGCAGACTTCTTATATTCATTCATTGTACAGTATATATCTTGTTTTCTCTATATGTCTCTGCCTGCCTGCTTTTATTTTATGTGCTCAAATCAAACTGTCAGTGTGTATGCAGCATTACACACAGATACAAAAATCCCCACTATTTAATTTAAAGGATGGTGACAGATTGAAGCAGCACCGGTCTCAGCTGGTAGACTAATTGTCACACCGGCTAGCTCCAACAATAACTGACACTGCTGAGTTATGTCAGTGAAACCAGAGAAACCCTTACGATCATTTCGACAGATCTGGAAAAAAACTATAACTCTGGATGACAACTTTGTACCACAGCGGCCTCGAGACGCTGTCATTATAACAAAAATATTCAGCAGTGAGTCTGATGACTTGAGCAATACAGAAGAATCTGCAGTCTGCTTAAGGGGGAAACATTGGGATCAACGCCCCTGTGTTGTCACTCATCACTACTTCACGAAGATGCATTATCATACACACACTCCCACACACTTTAGTTTATGGTCACAAAGTTTACAACAAACTCTTTATTCTTCCACAACAACACACAGGAAATTAGCATTCACAGTAACCGTGGCAACGCCTGAAACATTTGAGCATCCCTCTCAAAGTTTTTACTAGCCAGTGAGTTTTTGCACTAGCTAAGCTTGCCCAATCTCGTGTGCACGCGTGTGGTTAAAGAGAATTCAAGGTTAATGCATGTGGCTCGCTTAAAATGTCAGCTTTTGTAAACCTACGACATTTGAGCTTGTTAACATCCCCCCCTCCTCAATTCAAGTACAGAGCTCCACTGTCCGATCCAGCGGAGATTCGGGGGAGGGGATGGCAGGGCAACAGGCCAGAGGGGGGCATCTCCCAGCTCAGACAGAGTTTGAGTGGGACAAGCCTGACCCCATTCCTGTCTTTGTCCCAGTGACGGGGCAGATTCCTGGACTTTCAGACTGAGTCACTGTGGAAGCCAACGGGTAAACCCTCAACCTGCACTGCCTGGAGACAGACTGCAGTGGGATAATTCATCCATTTAATCAAAGAAACCTGCTCATCAACCTCAGGCAGAAGTGAATCCCTGTCTGTGTCTGTGAAGCACCAAGTGTATTGATTTCCTATGGTGTGATTCAAAACAGAGCTCTGCATATTGTGCCAGTGCCACAAGAGAAAGGATTCCAGTCAGGGTTTCTCAACCAGCTTATTATGCGTTGTTCCCACACCCTGCTGTTCAGTACGGCCACAAATATGTTGTTGTGTTATTTATGAATTACCCATTCATCATTTAAGCCACATGGAGCTCCTTGCTAATGCCTGTGCAAAATAAAAATATTTAACCAGAAGTTGATACATAACAAACAAACACCCTCTTCCTCCTCCCAGGAAGAGTCGTGTTGACGGCACAACATCAGGTCCTCTGGATATGACTCTATGACTATCCAGCAATGGAAGCCAGATTGCCATAAAATTAAAATGGGAACAGTATTTTGGTCTGGATGAGATGTGTTTGCCGAGCCAAAATGTTAAGCAAATAAATCATTAATTTATCTTAAATCCTTGAGATACGTAAAAAGATTGACGAGAACAAAAGAGAAGAAATACCAGATAATAAGGATGGGTATTCTTCTACATCATCGTTGTCATCCAAGGACAGAACGAGCTGTTCTTCAAAAACCTTCAAACAAACCAGGAAAAGAAAAACACAGAGAAAGCAAGGCTCTTAGGAAAATTCAAGTATTGTTTACTTTAAAACGACACAGAACACACACACAGTTGCACGCAAGAACCAGCAAAGAACTTAAGTCTATAAACATACTATACATACATAATAAACTCTGCACCACAGACTTGCATATATATCTTTATGTATACTCACGTTGTCCACCAGCGCGTGCTCTTCCACTCGGAGCTCCTTGCTAATGCCTGTGCAAAATAAAAATATTTAACCAGAAGTTGATGCATGACACACTAGCGCTCTTCTCCTCCTCCTCCTCCTTCTCCTAAGAAGAGTCAGGTCCTCTGGATATGACTCTACTATCCAGGAATGGAAAGCTGGCCAAAGAGATGTTGTGCTCGTGCAAAGCAGCAGGTCCTGAGGAAGAGCACATACTCCCTACTGTGAGGTTGTTATTTCGAGAGGATTAATGGACGGCTGCTGAATTCGGGACAGGGTTAAGGTCAATACTGAGGTACACTTCCTGCTTCCCTTTATGAGTCGATACTGCCATCTGCCATCTCTATGGTTACCAAAAACAGTGGCCACAGGTTAAGTGAAAGCTACCGAATGTGTGTGTGTGTGTGTGTGTTTGTGTGAAAGCATACATGACAGAGAGAGACAGACAGAAAAATAAAGGAGCTAGCGGCAGCACTGAAGATCTGCATGGATCTCTCTCTGTGTGTGTGTGGTTGCATGCCAACCTGAGCATGTCACCCCAGGAAAAAAAAAAAGACAATCTCCCCCCTAAGTTTTCTCTGTACTCTCTGGGGAAGAACAAACACACGTGTAAAGGAGAGTGTGCCTTTTATGGCATCTGTTGGAAGTGTTTTCTTAGTCTTTTTGGGTTGTAAGTGATGGATGTCTGACCATAAGTCTGTTTGCTCAAAGGAATCTGTAGCGGTTCGCTTTCCTCCGCTCTTCAGTAAAGTCTCTGCACTCTCATACCGCCACACACAGACAGACAGCAAATAAGAGCTGCTGGTGGATGCAGAGACCACTGTGATGCCAATATTAAGGCTGCAACTAATGATTATTATCTGTTGATCATTACTTTTGATGAATCAAATTATCATTTAGTCTACACAGTGTAAGAAAAGAGTAAAAAATTGCCACCACAATTTCCCAGAGTCTTCAAATTGCTTGTTTTGTCCGACAAAACAACAGTCCTACATCCATGTGACAGCTAACGTGTGGTAAATGACGGAAAACACAGGTAATGCACATGTCTTGATTGCGCTCACGTGGGAGGATGATGGGTAAACAGACATTTGATTGAATCAGAAGTGTAGATTACAACTGAAGTGTTTGAAGCACTTCTAAAATCAGTAATTCTACTCAGAAATTCTTGCTAGCATTAGAACTTAACTACTTTCTCATGCAGGTGGCTCACGGCAAAAAGCATCTTGTGATGCATCTCTGAGTCACTGATAACCAAACCTCCTTATCAGATGGCGGCAAATAAGTCTAAAGGTAATAAAAGGACACTATAAACAGGAATTCACTACTTCATACCGCACAGAGTTTCATTTAATAAGTCACCTTACCTTCATCACTAGGAAGGAATTCATCTTTGCCTCTCTTGTCTACCTCGCTATCGGCTTTGAGCTCATTGATCTGGAACAAAAACAGATCTTATGTTAACACAGTCACACTGTAAATTATACAAAGAAATCACCAAATAACAGCTAAGAGCAAAATATTATGATATTGTACAGATATATGGTCATACTGCCATAATTATTGACTACAAAAAGCTGTAAAACTATAGCAACACCCTGCAGAGTAACTAATGTGATTTAATATTTAACATCATGCAAGTTCAATCTGCACAAACTGCTATAACTGCATCCTGACCCATCTCTCCTTTTCGTGTTACCTGCTCATGACCTCTGATTTACTAGCTGCGATAGCTGCAGTGTTTTGTTTACGGTTATTTGCTCAACTCTTCTCAGAATGTCTGATTGCACGTTGAAGGGTGTGAGAGTCAAGGACTTACTGTTTACACAAGCCCGAACAAAACCTATGCAAATAGCCTTATCTTGATGGCAACGACACATTACATCATGCACAGAGACGCATGGGAATATTTATTAGCCATTTCTGTCCTATATTATTACAATAAGGATTTTAAATAAAGGTGTTCCCAGTGGTTTGCTCTCACCAGTTTGAGGATGCTTTGGTCTCCCAGTCTGTCTCGGTAGATCACGATGCCGTCCTGAGGGCAGCTGCCGGGTGTCTGCCGCAGAGTCAGGGTCAGGCAGTCCGTCCCGGGGCAAAACCTCAGCATGCAGGAGCTGTCGGACCACACACACCACACACCTGGAACAGGGCCGACTACAGGACCTGGAGGACTGATGAACAGAAATAAAGAAGCACCCACAATTAGAATAAAGATTATTGGAAGTGAGGTTAGCATAAAGTGAATTTCATGAGAACAGAAAAGAGCCTCCCCTATGAATCAGCCTCATCAGAAGTCCTCATTAGTCATCATGTGCTCTCATTGTTATATGATTTGTATGCTTTGTCTCAAGTTCTCGAGCTCCATCTGTACAACTTTTATCTCTGCAGTTGGAAATGTTGAGCAAGACTTACTGTATCATACATTAAACACATTTAAGGCGTTTGAATTAGCATTTTGTGTACATTTCTGCTCTTATTAAACCATTCTACATGCAGTTCCTGTTACCTTCTAATGACAGCTGTCACGTTTTGAAATATGACCTCTTATCACACGTGAAGCAACTCTACTGTGTGGCCTATTTTCTTTTGCTGCATGAGTAGATTCCTGTAAAGTAAAGATGGTTTTAGCTGTGAGTCTTTGTTATTTTACCAGTGGAAATAGTGTGTGCATATGTGGTCTTCCCTGAGCTGATAATGTTGGAGTCATGACTAAAATGGTCTTGGATCATGTGAATTTTTTAGCAGCTTATTAATATAATAAGGACCTAATAGCATGTCATTAGAAAATGTTCCAGAAATCCTTTTAACTCCTTAAATAGTGCAAGAAACTCCCTTTAAAAAGGCTCCTGGGAAGCAACTAAAGATGTTTCTCTGTTAAACTTAAGGAGAACATATTATTGTATGTACAGTATGTCCTTATGCATTACAGTAGCATTCTCACAAATAAGAGATTATTTTGCTTCAGAATTGGATAAACAGATAAAATCATAGCCTTACGCTGCCAGCACCCTGAACATGGCATGCTGTCCGTCCTTCTGAGCCAGCTGGAGGGGTGTGTCTCCCTCCTGATTGGGCAAGGTCAATGCCCTTTGACCTCTCGGTTGGTGAATTAAGAAACGGGAGAGATGGACCAAACCCAAGCGCACTGCAAGGTGAAGGAGGGTTTCTTTGGGCTGAAGCTCAGCAGCTGGAGAAAGAGACTGAATGAATGCGAGGGAATGACATGCAGGCAGAGACACACTGCACTATACTTTACTTATGCAAAGTAAACCTTTCCATCAACCTTCAAATTGATCATGGTATGGTATTCTACACATGCATGCTCAACTCTGTGCCCATGTACAGATCATCTGCTGCATATGTATGCATATGTATGTAAGACAGTAGCAACCCGTGCAGATGAAGGAATGAAGGGCTCTGTCACTAATATTACTACCTAGAAAAACTGGATGTTTCACTGAGACAACACCTGCTGTCAAACAGTTGCTGCCTTTTGCCTCATGCGCAGTGGAGCATAAAGGAGTATAAACAATAAGTATAAGGGCATACAAACAATCCCGATTCGCTCTGACTCTGAATGATGCTTTAACATGCACTTTCTGGGCTAATATCATGCAGCAGCACAGGGTGGCGATTGCTCAGTACAAATCCTCCATATACACCCTTGTTGTTTTGTAAGCACAGGATGAAAGACTGTTTCAGAGAGGAGCAGAGGTGCTTTATCTTTGGGCCTTCCATGTGGGTGAGAGCTGGAGGTTGCCATGGTGCTATCTTTCGAACCCAGAAACAATGTGCAGAAGAATTCAACTCTTATTTTCACTCTTTTCCCTCCAATTTGCTGCAGGAGCCCTGAGATAAACTGAAACGTCCCCGCCACCTCCACAATGGCGCCATTAATTGTGACCCAGTTTTGGGCAGACTGAGAGGAGTGAATACTGAACATGCTCTTCAAGCAAAGTTCAACAAACAAGAATGTCATTGTCAAATAGACCGATAAATAGTGCACTGAGGGACTAGGGCACGACAGCCCCTTTGCATTTGCACCTCGCCCATGTTTTGCATAGACATTTGCTTTTCTAAGCAAGCCATGTACATACTGTGTATTGTACTGCTGTCACCCATAAGGACATTTGTTGAGGGATCCAGGCTGTCTCTGGTCTCATTTCCTTTTTCTTCCCATGCTAAATAAAAAACAGTCTGGAACTGTAAGCAGGCAATAAACTATCTGCACCAACTCTATCAGTTCAGTATACTTTTCCTTACTAGGGCATGTGATCTTCTAAATTTCTTTAAATCTCATTAAAAATGCACCTATGCTCAATATATAGTAATACCTTGGCATGCTGTGAGTGTTTCAACCTCATTTCTTAATAATGAGGAGAGACTTCACTGCTCTGAAATAATGAAACATCATTAATAACAAAATCTGAGGCCAGACGCCAGAAACAACTCTGACACAGCTGTGGTGTAAAGGAGTGGGAGTGCAGTGCAGAGGAGGGTTGTGCAAGTTGATTTAATAGACGCAGAGGTCTGCAAGACAACTTTAATCTGACTGAAGAGGAATAATGGCAGTAATTGCTCCGTCTTTGGAGCACACCGGCCTCTGCCCGCCCAGCTGGCTGGCTGGTCCTGCACATCATGTGATGAAAGAGTTGGGCTGCAGAGTCAGATCTCATGTTGGGTTTGAAACCTACTGAACACCAGAACACCACACTGCAATGATATTAACCTGAAGGACTAATACTGTTTGTTTGTTAAAGGGTCAGCACACAGTGGTATAAGACTAAGATGATAGTTTTGGTTTTCATTTGCCCAGCTTTTAAGATATCTAAGGTTGTGAGATTTCCTTTGGATATTTATAGGGATATTTCCTTTGTCAGGTACATACAGTATTTATTGTGGACCACATCTCACCTGTCAGGCACATTACCACTTACCCACATTATTTTACAGTTGATACATGTGTCATCTAGCTGTATTTTTTTGTTTATATCACCAACTGACAGTTGTTTGGTATGAGATTTACACTTTGATTACAATTATTTGAAAAAGTATATCTGCAATTATAATTGAATTACATTAGCTTGCTAGCTAGTGTTACTGTAGTTGTGGATGAACTGTTGCCATAACTAAGTAGCTTAATAGCATAACGTAGAGATATACACTAATAATTGCAAGTTTGATCATTTTGATGATGAAAATGACTGATAAATATTACAAACTTTAAATAATACTTATGTTGAAATCAGGTAATTAGTTTGAGAAAAATATATATTTTTAGTATCAACAAAACCATTCATTCTAATACGGGTCATTTTTTAACCTACTTGTGGAAGAGTGTAGGTCCCAATGACCTATGCATCTAATAGTTACAAAATTCAGCATGTCTTTCTAGAAACAGTGTCCCCTTGCCTTTACTGTGAATAATCCACAGACCTCAGTATGATCAGTTAGCTCCTTTCTACTGAAAAAAAAAACAGGATGGATATCTGAAAACCTGGACAAATAAGACCAACACTGTGGCTAGATACCACAAAATACGTGTTTTTGAATTTGGGTGAATCAGCCCTTAGGAACATCTCCAGGATGTACATAACGGCAACAACAGCAAAAAGTGAAAAAAAAATTTAATTAAATAAAAAAACAAAAAACAAAAAGGAAGTTGAGGAACTTTTTGCCACTCATCCAAGAGTTGTCCTCATATCTGCTGAGCAGAGGGGAATCCCTGATATTTGACCTCTGTGGATGATACAGGAAGTAGCAGAGCACAAACTAGGATGAGGCCTCTAGGATTTGTGGCTAAACATCCTTAACTCTTCTAGGAGACTGAAATAAATTCATACAGGTATAGACCCCCTACAAGTGTTTTGTTTTGGTTAGACTGTTTAAATGATTCATACAGCACAATATGTATGAATCATTTGCAGACCCATCTGTGCTTTAGAAGTACCAGAAATAACAGGCAAGGACTGGAGTGGCGACCTCTGGCAAATAAAAACCTAAAAGACCGCAGCTCTTAAGTTACACTCTCACTTCCTATTTCATTACCTTCTCTAGGCTGACAGTGAGTGTTTTTCCACTGCTGAGGGTAATCCATGTTGGCTATAGCCTGTGTGATCTTCTCATCCAGCTGCCTGAGACCAGCGTCATCACCTGAACTTTGTCTGAGCCGCACATCCTCCACATTGTGGTCTAACCCTACAGCAGGGAGCTCCTCGTCAGCTGCCTGCGCCCACGTGGAAAACCTCTTCAGGACTTCCAGGTAGCTCTGGGGGCCGAGCCGGTCCCTGTTTGCACTCAGGTACTCGGCTGCTTCCTGGGCAACGTCCCTGAGGTATTCAAGAGAAGCTTCACCCTCGCATGGCTTGACCTGGTCCTCTGCGTAAAAGTAGGATGTGACAGAGACAACTTCCACAAGGGCATGGCCTATGGGAGATAGAGATAGAGAAAATCATGATAGGAGGTAGTGAAACAATGACAGGCAAAGAGAGAAATCTGAGTGTTGTTAGAGGTCGACTGAAGAACATACCGGGAACTGTGAAGCAAAGGGTCAGCCCATCTTCTCCTGTTTTTGCTGCAGTCACATGTGTAAGTCTAGAGCCTTGCACAACAACATAAAACTCTGCATCTTCAGGAGCGTTGGCTTGTAACCTTACATGGGCCTCCACCTGTCCCTGAGATGAGAAAATGAAAATCCATTTAATTGCCTTTACAATGCAACTAAAGTATATAATTCATAGTCATAATCATCACTCACTACCAGTGTTAAAAAGTATATCATCATGCACTGACATATTATATTATATTAGGTCCAGTTTAAAGCGGAAACACCTTTCCCTAGAAGGAAGATGTCTTTTCTTATCACCCTGCTGACAAGTTCTGATTACCTTTAGTCAGTTTCACAAAGTTCACTGTACTCATAGCACTGGATGGAAGGAGGTAAAATGGGGCAGCAGGGAAAAAAAGAAGAAAGAAAGACACCAGTCCTTTTCTCACTGGGAGTGAGCTGCACCCTACTGAGCGTCTACTTCATGATCCACCTTCATAATGGGATTCATTATTTCTGTTACATCATTGACCTTGTTTTTTATTGACCTCATCTAAACTCAGCTTTGTCCTGCATCACCCCAAAGAGTGTCTACCATCTACTGAAGACATGGAGGGCAAGAGAAGCAGAAAGATGTTATTGAGTAGATCTCATGATAGCGTGTACACAAACACATACACAAACTCAAACACAGACGTGTTCTCTCTATCACTCGCATTATTCGCTGCATCTGATACGTTTCTGCAGCGTATAACCAAAGCAAAGCATTCGGTTACCAATACAACATCCTGGAAGAGTGAATGTACTGCCTCTTGGAAAAACAAAATAAATGTTCTTGTCCTCAATATTAATATAAATTACCAAACACGGAAAATTATTTTCCTCTAGAGACTGACCTTTACAAGAGGGTTAGCTCAGAGTGTATCTTTCAAATTCAAGAGGGATCGCATACTTGGAGTTCCACACTTGTGCAATATCCTTATCTTCTGTTTTCTTGTGCTCAGCTTAGGGTTTTATCTTGTGATTTATGACGCCATCCTTAATTTAGTCTTATTGTTAATACTAAGGCATCCATCATGTTAAAATGTATTTTTAGGGCCTACATCAGCTAAATTTTACATTTGAAGAATGGAACCATTTCTTCTAAAGCCACCCAATACTGCATTATGTTTCTTCGCACTACTGAGTCTGAGTCTTAATTCTTGAAACATTTTAGAGGGAGATCAGCTAAATACAAGGGACTGAAGCATACACAGTTGGTAATTACAGTTTAGATTGAGTATGGATTAAATATATTCTACATCATTATCTTTACAAAAGGCTAATAGTCTACGTCCACGTTACCGTCTGTGAGGCTGCACACGGCTTTGAGCTAAATGCTAACGTCAGCATGCTTCCACACTCACAAAGACAATGCTAACATGCTGATGTTTAGGAGGTATAATGTTTACCGTGTTCACTATATGGTTTAGCATGTTAACATGTCAACATTTGCTAATTGGCACTAAACACAAAGTAAAGTTGAGGCTGATGGGAATGTCATTAGTTCTGCAGGTATTTGATCATAAACCAAAATGGACAAATTAATAAATTAAAATGTTGACAAAAACTTAGGGCATTACCAAACTTATTACTATAACGGGTTGTCCATTAACCCCAGGGTTGGTGGTTCGATCCCGGCTCCTCCTGTCCACATGTCGAAGTGTCCTTGGGCAAGACACTGAACCCTAAGTTGCCCCCGGTGGAGGCCAGCATGGCAGCTGTGTCCCCATTGGTGTGTGAATGTGTGTGTGAATGGGTGAATTAGACTACTGTTAGAGCTTAGATTACTGTTACAGCGCTTTGGGAACCGTTTCAACGGTTGAAAAGCGCTATATAAGTAAAAGTCCATTTACCATATAACCCGACCAATACTGGATTTTTGAGGCCGGCATTGATATTTGGGAGTTTAAAAAAATCCAATAATGATATACTGTTTAACATAAAGAAATAACACAAACAAACAACCTTGATACAGAACCCTTAGATTAGTTTTTATATAAGAATTGTGACCTAGATACATGAGCTGGACATTTTACAATTTTACAAACTTGTCAGTGATGTCTGGTGGACCAACTATGTAATGGTGACACTGTTCCTAAATTACCTCAAATCTAGTTTGACAATTTCTTATAACTTATCGGCCAACAAACACACTGATACCGATATAAATACAATAAGGTAATATTGCCCGATAGATTGTCCTAGCCGATTTATCAGTCTAGCTTCATCCTAAGGGGGGCATGGATGTTTATGCCAAATTTCATGACAATCCATCTGATAGTTGTCGAAACATTGGTGGTGCTAGTAGATGTTGAGATATTTCTCTAGATAAGTGAAAACTTTGACCTGCTGTTGGCGCATTAAAAAATCAGGGGATCACCAAAGTCAGTAAATCTTCTGGGGACCATGAAAGTCGGAATCAAATAGTGAAGTGGTGGACAGACTGACAGACTGAGATTACCACCTGTAGCGTGGTCAATGAAAAGAAAATATGAGACTAAGATTTGCTGAATGCAAATATGAATAGGTTTTTGTTCTATACTACTTCTAGATTTGGCCATTGAGGTACATTTAGGGGTTATGGTGAGATAGCAAGTTGCCTGCAAAAGGATGCAGATAAGGGATACATGATGTTATTTTCAAAATGCTTTCGGAAATCTCTACACAACCTCATAAGGAAAGACCATCTTGTCCCTGGCTAACCAATCAATAATAGGGCTAGCTTAAAGTCTACAATTCTGACTGAGCCTTCAAACTGAAATCAGTCTCCCTTTTATTTGCTTTAGCCCTAAACTCTTGGAGCTTTCAACAGTTGCTACTTGAGTCCAGTCTATAGTGGTTCAGAGGTAGAAATGCAACTGACCTCTTGTGTTAGCAGGCTGTTGGTCTGGACTGATAATAGAGGTCTGACTCAGGCTGCAGTTTCTCAGCTTGCTGTGTGCTCTAAGTGCTTAGCTGCAGTACCACTTAGTGCACACTTACCACTGTTAATGTTATCGCTGATTGTTTTTCCACCTAACAAAAAGATAAGATGTCGCCCTGTGCTTTGTGTAGCCTTCCTGATTTCTTACAAGGCTAGCTAGACACAAGGCATCAATAGTTATTTTACATTTTGTACATTTTGAAAGTAGTAGAATTTCATTAATTTCATTCAAATGTGACAGACTATCTTCATGTTTTTAGAGTAACGAAGAAATTTTATTAAACTTTTGTACTGGAGGGAATTTCCTCTGCTACGTTTTGGACAAAGATTATATCCATTCTCACAAAAATTCATCCTATTCCTTCCTACTTGGCAATATCATATTAACATCAAGAAGCTTTATCCATTCTCTATCTTTGGTGTTTTGGGTTTTTTTTAAATTGTCCCCCAGCTATCAGATTGAAATGACTACGAAAGACACAGAAACATATGTGAACACTTATTTTTTTATATCTTTTGATTTTGTTTTCACTCCTCCAGGAGGCTGCAGTTCCAACTTAATTGTCCCAACAATCTGCAGCAGCCTCAGATAATATTGGTTTACAAAGGTCAAATTTGATCAAACAGAATTTGCTTGATCCTAACCGTATCTCCTGTGCCTTGGCCAAAGAGTAAGGAGGATGGCTGGCTGGCGATAAGACGTCAGACTGATGTGATCTATGGCCTTTTCTCCAGGGCTTTATCATGACACAACCTGATCCAGTAACAATGAAATATTCAACACCTTGTGGTTTCATCTCATGCCTCCCATACGGCAGGTCTCAGGTCAGGCATGGTGTGTTAATTATGGAACATAAACATGAGGACGTCTGTCACATATGCAATAGGAACTTGATACAAATCTAAAATGCAATTGTGCAGTGTAGATTACCTTAATATAACACAATTAGTGGTGGTTATTTATACTTGTTTTCATTAGAACATCAAATCCAAGGATACACCAGTGACATGATTTTATAATTTCCCCATGTTGTTGTCCATTTAGTGGGGAAAAACAACATAAGATCTGCTGCCTGTGGTCTCCAGGAAACCAGCAGTCATCAGCTTTAGAGCTCTTTGCCATGATCTCCTGAGTGCAACACGTAGGTGACGTCAAGGGACCAAGATCACCGCCACTGCAACAACAAAAACAGCTCCAATAACAGTCAGTTCCCTTAGTGAGAAGACAGCCTGACGTCAGCGGTGACAGAGTATTTTTGTTTTGTTTTAAATATTAGCAATTTTTCACAGCATAGTATTTCAGTTAAGAATTCGACATAAATGACAAAAGCTGTGTCCCAATTAAGAAAAGTTCCATTGAACAATGAAGTGTGCTGAAATCCTTCTTCTGTTACAGTCACTATAAATCATTATAACTTAATGGTTTGGCTTTGATCAAAAACCAACAGAGGGCTGGGAAAAGGCATATGCTTGGACCATTCTACCAACTTCCACATGCTCAGTCAATTTCATAAGCATTCAAACAGGCTAATACATCAAGCAAAACCTTTTTCAAACTCCTAAGAATGTTTAAAAGTGAAAATATTTTAAATATTTCTAAGTCAAACAGTACCACAGTGACACATAGGGTACATAAATATGAGCTAAAAGAAACTCAGTGGACCAGAATCTCATTGGAGTGTTGAGGGTGACAGCTTGAACCTCGCTGTAGGCACATACCTCTGATTTAATCTGCTGTGCAAATGAGATATTAATAACTAGTCTACATGTCAGAAAATGCTGTCAGTTAAACTGGAGTGGCGCTACAAACATTTCGTTTCAAATAACAGGGCTGCAAGTATAGACTCAGTGTTACATAATAATACCAAGAAGTATCTGGATTGGAGAGAAAGCAGCTGTAATAAGAGTACATGTCTTTTTGTTCAAATAAAAGATAATTGGTTTTCTTCTTTTATGATTGACTGGCTTATCGAAGGTCAATAAACGACCGGCAGGGTGAGGTTTTCCGTTGGTTTGACATGTGAAAAGCACGGCAAACACAATCACTACAGGACTTAAAGGGGAAAACAATCATAAACCATAATACAGAGATACCCGCTAGCTCAAAGAGCACTGTGATAACTGTCACCATCAAACCATAGTGGCAACTGAACAAACATGGTACAACAAGGACATGGCTAATCTATCTCCATTTGCGAACATGAAGTTGTGCTGTGTTGAGATAATAGCTGCCATAAGGAAACAAGACTAAGTGTCTACGCCTCTGTGAGACTGTATTCAGGCACAGCAGTGCTCTGCATCATCTTTGTTTAGTGTGTTAGCATGCTAACATTTGATAATTAGCACCGAAAAGTGCAGATGCCGCTAGGGATGAAAGATTTGTTTTTTGCATATTTGTCTCTCACAGCAGATTTGGACTTCTCACATTTCAGCTCACCAAAATGAGCACACAGTCTTCTTGCAGGCCGGGGGATGAATTTTACTCACACGCACCTGGACGTAAAGTCCTGCACTGGAGCTCAATAACACCTCCTCAAACACAGGAACTCCCACACGTTCTGCCTGCAATTCAATGCAACCATGTATCCATTGATCTGGCCTAACAGTATCTCCTATGGGCCTGCCACTATGCTGTATGTGAGGAGGTCCACCATAACACTTTACTAAGGGTGCTACAATAACAGCCTTTATATCACAGCAGTGTGTCGTGGTTTGCCTACACAAAGCCCGGCATTGAAATCTGGATCTCATTCAGGAGTGAGAGTGGCTCCTGTTGAGCTGTGACCTTAGAGGGTGGAGACGCCACTTCCTCTTAATGGAGAGGTGTATGTGTAAGTGGTAGAGCCCGTAATGATTCACATGCCTGGGTTTCAGACCGGTCCTCAATCAGCTTCTATGAGCGAGTGGAGGCAAAGTTTTTGGAGCGAGCCTCCCTCCCTCCCTCCCACCCTCCCCTCCTCTGAAACTGGTGACACAGCAAAACAAGCAGACACTCTGCTTACCAGAAATCTGGCAACGCTTCAGTGACTGGCCCACCCAGGCTTCCACACACATGGGAGAATAAGGGCGAGAGCGACAGAAAGAGAGAGAGAGAGAGAGAGAGAGAGAGATGGCGGATATGGAATATTGAAGGGGAAATGGAAGACAGATGAAAGAAATGAAAGTAGCGGAGAGAAACAGAATTCTACTATGTCCAAAAAAAAAAACAATAATTCAAACACACCTGCACACCCTGCACTCTAATGTGCTCCCAAAAGAAAAATGTGTATTTATTCAATTCATACACTGGTGTACTCCTTACAGTAAAAAGCCAAGAATCAAATAGGTATTCTCTCATTCTGGCTCCGAATGTTTACTGAGGAAACCGTGCTTTCAGAGGGCCTTGTCATTTGGTGAGCAGGCTGTGTAAAGGCCTGGCTTCCCCAGGGACTGAAACCCTCCTGGCTTGGGTTTCACCTGCGACACAAGGCTTGCTAGTCAACCTCTGCACAGAGGGAGAGTCAGGACTTAGAGAGAGCCAAGGGCTGGAGGGAACAACTAGAGTGCTCTAAGTCTGGTGAGAAAAAAAGCAGAACTGGATCTAAATATGGGAGACGGCTCCTCAGAGTTCACATATTCACACAACCACACCCAAAAAATGTCCAAATAGACCACCAACACATCAGACACGTACCGACTGGAGCAAAACATACAAGCACTTACATATAGAGGCACCTCTCTTCTGTTCACCTCCATTTTCTCTCCATCCACCAGATGCCTGGGGAGAAAACAGTCATGTTACTACAATGACAGGATGATAACAACTGAAACTTTTCAACATCATATAATCATTCATTGCATTGATTTAATTGAAATCGTTTATAAAGTCACAGTTTGAACAGTTTGGTCTAAAATGGTAAAAAAAAAAAAAAAAAGTGTTATCTCCCATTGCAAGAAACCAGAGGAAAACATATGCTGCAGCCAGTAAACACCTGAGGTCATTTTCTCGTGAAATATGTAAGATGTATACACTCCTGCTGCATATGATGCTCTGCTTACAGCCTTTAGGTGTTTGAGATAAACTTGTATGGATGAAGCTACAATAACTACAGCACAGCGTCCGACTCTTCAGGCAGGATGCAGCAGTGGAGGAAAGGTTATCATCAGCACACACCTGATCCGCTGCGACTTCACTCTCAGCTGTGAATAGTGCATGACTTAAAGGCTGCACAGTGGTGTTAGCTCTGCAGGTCCTGCGCTTTGTCTATACATTTGCATGAGCTGGTGCAACTCAGACAAGCCCTAACAGTTTTAATTCTGTGGCTAAGAGGAAGACTCACACTCACACACTGTGGTGAGTTACTGCCAAATCATTTTCATTCCTCTTTCAGGTCCCAGTAAGTGCAAATAATAATTATCTTCATTATCAATTAATCTGACTATAGCTTTCTCTAGCAATCGATTAATCATTTGTTGCCCGTCGCACATTCTCATAGCCCTCGAGGACTGCCTTGAAATGTGTTGTTTTGTCCGACCAGCAGTCCACAACCCAATATATATTAAATCTGGTAAATCTGGGTTAAACTCAAATTTTCTTTATGTTATTAAGTGACACAACATCAAAAACAGGATCCAGTGTCCTAACAGCAGGTCCAGTCACATTATACTGTAAGACACTTACTGATGTCCTTTGGGTTTATGTAACAATAATATCACTATCACGTTTGCGTGCTGTAATATTGTGTCCAAAGGACATCTTATCAATAGAAGAGTGCAATGCCACAGGCCTGGGCGTCCATCTCTGTTTTTAATCCTACTGCCATCAATGGGGCTGCACTATTGTAAAGTGGAACTAGAGAAGGTTTACGTGTCATATTGTAGAATAAACATTGTCCTGTAGGTTGGCAGGTTGCGCCCCATTACATCAACAAACGAGAATATTCTGGTAGGCTGGTGTTTATGAAAGGTTTAAAGACATAATCTGAATACACACATAGAAAGGATCAAGTGAGCTTCTTGAGTTCAAAAACAACTTTTGAATCATCAATGAGCAAAAAGAACGTAACAACATAATGTGAGCAGGTAACCAAAATAAGACAAAGTACAAATCTTAAATCCAGATGCCCCATTTTTCGGGTCTGCACAGGATTTGTGTCAGTCATTGTCCTCAGCCTGATTTCAGATTCTGACGTGTTCAAGGTGAATAAGAAACCTGACCTGGCTGGTGGCCACTGACTCTGGAGCAGAGCGTGAGAAAAGAGATTACGCATAACAAGAGAACGCACGCTGTCACAAAGCATTTAGGAAACTCATTTTGACATCTAAATATATGTGATGCAAATATTTTCAGACGTGAGCAAGTTGATCCTGTTGATCCTGATGCATGATTGGATGATCTAATTCCTCTCACATGGCAAGCTGTAATCAGTTACAGGCTGTATGAAAAGGTGCACTTTTCTGCTTTCAGCCCTTTGGTAATTACCCTTTCATGTGCGAGACATTTGCATTTGTTAGGACTACATGGAGATACATTTGGGACTTGTGTTACTCATCACTTCTCAGACAAAGATGCTCAAGGCAATGATGAAGATGCCACAATAAGCATCATACTCAGCAGTGCCATTGTGACTTAAAGGTGTGAAAACGTCCTTTTAGACTATGTAAGGATCATAGTGATAGTTACCCAAATATAAGTGGTCATATGTGAAGCTAAGGTTTGTGACTAACTCAGAGTGAAAACAATAAACTACAGCCACCTTTTCTATACCCTTTTAATAAAATATAATGGGAAATAACCTCTGCTAAGCCACTGGATTGACTGGTCGACAAACTCTCACACAAAGAAGTGAAACAGCCTTTTAAAAAAAAAATAGTAGGCTACACACACATTATCAGCACTCAAACATATCCTTCAGGAACAATAAATGACCTCTACTGGCTGCTTTCAGCGGGAAGTGAAACTTCTGCATACTACAGTCAAATACAATCAGTAAATGCATCAGAGCAAAAAGACCACAACAGACACACAGGGTATGAAAGTGTTTGAATCAGTATCATTATGAGTGAAGGCGTTGAAATCTCCGCGCTTTTTTACGCTTTACCTGTGAACGCACCAGCATTTGATCGCCTATAAATTAATAAAACGCCAGATGCCCCAAAAAGTAGCCTACAAGTGAAAATCCTCACGGTAATCTCACTGCACGGTGTGGTTTTCTCACAGCTTTCATTAAAAGCTGTTTAAAGCAGTACGTTTTTCAAATGAAGATGAATCAGCTTGCCGTTACCTGCTGCAGTCTCTCTCAGCTCTCTGCACTCGGTCCCGGTCTGTCTTGAACGCAAATCGCACGACTTGTTTTCGTTAAACAAGTTTGCTTCTCCGCTTAATAAGCAATAACACGTTTCACACCTTTATTCCGCATTACTGTTTGTCTCAGCGTCCTCCGTCTCTTCGCTCCGGGGGAGAGTCGGTTAGGAGACCGGAGTTTGTTTGCAGGTGTCGCCCAGAGTTGCTTCTCCTCTCCTCAGCAGCCTGCTCTTCTGGTCCAGCCCCACCGGGCTGCAGGACTGAAGCCTCTCAGGGAGGCAGGAACATTCCCATGATATGATACATGCGCATATTATCACTATAAGTTTAATGCTGCCTGTATATAGTGAGTTTAAAGTGACATTTCACGCTTTATATGGTGTTTCCATGGGCTATATTGTATAACCTTGCTGTACTTTATGGTGTTGTATATAGATGTATGTATATTCCGTTGTAATTTAAATTTCCTCCAATCAATCAAGAGACACGTTGGAGTGATGTCACTTTCACTTAAATGCTCAGTTGTACTGTATGTTGGTTCTGCTTGTACACCAAGAAGAAGCAAACACTCACATTTTTGCAGTGGAGGAAAGAGTACATTTCTCAACTTAAGTACACATTTGAGGTACTTGTACTTTACTTGAATATTTCCATTTTATACTACTTAATACATTTTCTCCACTGCATTTATTTATTTATGAAATTAGCTCCACCTCAACCACCTGCAACATTAAAATGCAAATACAGTAATAATAATAATAATAATCCAATATTACAGTCTTATACAGTATACAGAGTGCGTCTTCCATCATTGCATTTTTGGTGTTTCTGACTCAGGAAATGACCGACTCAGAGATAATAATAGTATGAGACATACCTAAGAAGTGTGTTTCATATGATTCTGAGGTATGTGTTAGGTACTGTTATATCATTATGCTGGTGTTATTATTGTTTCCTGTGTATTTATTCTGTCTCCGTTTTTGTCACAGTAAACAGATAGATTTAGTCACTAGTTACTGGGCAACAAGATAATAAGATTTGCTTGTGTCAGAGGTGTTGTGTCTATTAAAGGGGTACCTCCGGCAATTTATCATTGCACTTCCATAAAGTTAGGGAACTCCCAAGAGACAGATTTTTTTTTTTTTAAATGGTCACAATCGGAGCGGCAGAGGGCATGATCCTGTAATGTGATCCTGACGTTTAGTCTGTAGAATGTGGCAAGCTCCAAAAAGGGTGGATCCTACATTTCCCATAATGCAACTCAACAATCCCCATCCCCCAGTTTTGTAAATGCCCACTTCCTTAAAGCCCCACCCCTTCAGTTTGTAACACAGGTTCTCTGTTAAAAAGTTTAGATAACCCTGATGACATTATCATGGTTATAGGGTTATTTTATAAAACTTTGGGCAACTCCTCCAGAGCCACAGAACTCCTCATGACTAATTAAGTGAACTTCTTGTGTAAAATCGTTAGAGTGCCCCTTTAAAGTTTGGGGCTAGCAGTCAGTGTCAGTGTTTAATGACCCAACCAAGTGCATACAGTAATATTGCCCAATTTTGATATCAAACAATATTGATTTCACAAAATGCATACAGAGAAAAAACATGTAACTGTATAAAAATATGAACTTTCCTAATGACTATTTGTACTAAAAAGTATAATAAACACAAAATAACCAAGACTCCAAACTCAGCTATTCTAAAGTGAGACTATACAGTATAACTTTTGAATGAAGAAATATCACATAAGCAATAAAACACACCCTTGATCCATTCAATACACCCAGGGGTTTTGCTGCTACATACCTACTTGGTCTGGTATGACCAGTAGCTTATGGTGGTTAATGTTTTAGCATTCATCATTATCCTATAGGCTCACTTTAACTGTACAACTATTACTGATTGTATCATTATAATATAAATGTGACTGTGGTACTAAGCAGTGGCATTCAGCAGCAGTCAGTAGTGACCTTATAGTATTAAGTATTTTCATAAAGTTTTGTAACCTATAATATATACAATTTATTTTAGGATTACAGACGTTTTGTTATCATACCTTAATTATAACTACACGTACAACGTTTTTAAGTCAAACAAAGAAGTGAACAGAAAAGTATAAATGACCTGTGCGTTGAGGGGAAAAAAGACAGTGCTGTTTCATATGAGTGTTCAGTTTGCAGGAAATACTTTGCTTCCTAATGCTCTTCTGTTAAATAGAAATCTCTCAGGTCTCAGTTGGATTGTAACTATAATCACATACAGAAGACAGAGACACTCACACAGACAGGCAGTAACAGGAAGTGAGAGGAAGACTTTCCCACCCTTCCTGCTCCCAGATTTATCCCACTGACTGATAATAAGCAACAGATTAAATGTCTGAAATGAGGTCACAGCTGACAGTCTGACAACAATACAGTCTTACTTTTAACACAGTCAGCAGTCTGAGTTAATTTACAGTTTCCACGGCACTGTGTTGTCTTGCTTAATTGGGGATATGAGAGGATTATAGGACATTTGGCAGAGAAACAAAGCTCATCATACTTGAGTGCTGCAATTCACAACCTGTTAAACTGTGGTGCCATCTGTTGGCAAAAGTATATCAGTAAGTAAAAAGTGAATGAACTTGCAAGACTGCCATCATGTGGAGGTTATCCAGATAAAAGTCCACGTGTCATCTTTAATCTCACACTTGTTTGTCTAAATAAACTGCAAAATGCACCACAAAGTGATGTCCACACAAGCTATATTAAGGTAGAATCTGGTGTATTTCCTGTTCATCTTGTTTTCAGTGCATGCGATCCAGGTGTCCTGTAGATGGCGAGAGCAGCACACTGTGGTACTAATCAGACACACTGAGACTCACATGCTGTCAAAACAAGGCAGCCAAGACCAGAGTTGCATGTGATCTTTATCTCGACAGAAAGAGGCAACTTCTTCAATGCAGCCAAGGAAACTACAAAAGTTTCCTTGAATGCAGCTGAAGCTTTTTTTTCCCCCAAAAGACCCCCCTGTGTCATCACATGGACGGACCATGACCCTTGACCTCCTAATCAGAGGCTCAAAAAAACTAAGAAGAAAGTCAACAGCAGTAACAACATGCGCACAAAGAGGCCTCAAGACAAACGTCCTTGTCTCTTTTTGCAGTGCCTGCTGCTGTGATCCCAGCACAGCCACCATCAGACCACCATGTTTCAATCAACTCTTTTTTGTGCTGAAAAGACATTCCATACACAGTCCAAGAATAACAGCTTATGAATTGCTGTGTGGTAAGTTTTACTTGAACAAACTGAGCCTCGAAAGCTCCTCTTGACCTCTCAAACGCACTAATCATAAAAATTCAGTAGAGATTGAGGGATTTGAATTATTTTGCAACACACATCCCCTCAATCAAAGCAAAGGTTTAAATTCTTTCTTTGTTCTGTATTGAAGGAAGGTTTTCTTCTCACAAAATGCCCAATTTATGTGTATTTTCTATGAGTGTCTTTTACAAAAGTGACCAAAAACAACCACAAAAAAACTTTCTAAGGTCAACCTCAAAATGGTGATAGGTTAGTCTTAAGATCACTTGATTTATACACTACATAAATTGAACTGAGCCGTTTTGTTGAGTAAAAAGTACATTAATTATATACATACAGCACTGTGAAGAATGGTGAAACACTCACCTCCTCACCTCTGAATTCACAACAATAAAAAAAAGAAGACTAATGCCATGTTTATGCCTTTCGATGAAGGGATTTGACAGATTCCGAGGAAATATTTGCTTTAACCTCCAAAGCAGATTATGTTGGAACTTTGAGTGAAGATAATTACCACTTCTGGAACAAATTATTTCCCCGTCATTAATGTGGTAAACTGATCTAAAAGAATATCAAACAAGCTGAAAATCTTTCTGCTTTGTTGAACTTTTCTTATCTAAGCCCGTTCTCCAGGATAAGGTGTCGTTATTTGATTATTATTTGGAACATCTGCCTGTCAATGATCTCAGGCACAAGGTGAGGAATCATTTTTACATAGCCATTTAATGGCACTGGGACATATTACAGAGTTGGTCTGCCAGATCAGACTTAAATATATTGGATCAGAGCCTGTAATGAAGTCAATTAATGATATGTAAATGACTTTATGCTGTATTTGTTAAAATTTCCGAAGTATTTCTGATTGAAACTTAATTTTGTTAATACATCTGTCTGTAATCTTTCACATGATAGGTAGTGACTGTATGAACAATGCAATGAATGCAACTGTTTATTACAATACAATTAAAATACAACAGCTGGCTATTGGCTCAGTTTTACTTGGTAATTACTTGGTAATCGTTTGATATTACAATATACTGTTACTTCAGACTTACTCAGTTATTTGGCTACTTAGTTATTTCTTCATATTGGCATTCCTGGGGCAGCTGAGTGAGGACGTCAACCAAACCACAGAAAACCAGAATCACACAGCCAATTTTATCCAAGGAAGTCCCAGCACCACAGCAGTCCACTGAACACACTGAACCACCTTCAGCACCCTGCTTTCTTCCCTACCATTAACACAATATGAAGACCCAGCAAGTCAACAATTAGCATGGATTAGCATGGAGGATGACATCCTCCTTCATGTCCAACCTTAATCCGCCACCAGTCAAGAGGATGAGCATCCTCTCAAAGCTGATGATACTTATTTACAATGAAACTGTGTTCTGTGAAATCCTTTACCCTCAGTGATCTTGCATTAACATGAGGTTTCTTGAAAAGTGGAAAATGTAATCAATTGCAGATGTCACAATTGCAACTTTTTTCATTTGCCAATGACATCTTTTTAAACTGCTATACATGACCACTATGCTCATGTACATGCAAACATATAGCAAAAATATATTATATTTCATTTTTTAAACATCGCTGATTAAACATTAACACACCCCATCTGATTATTTCATTGAGACCAGAAAACAAGAAACTTTTCTAACTTTGATAAAGTATCATGGTAGATCAAATCTAACGTCTTTTGTAGGCTTCTGTTATCTAACACTTTTTTTCACATGGTATTTAATGATACATCGATCATTAAAATTAACCAAAGGTCTTCTTAAACATTGAATATTAAAGATACCGTCTTTTTGTGTTTGTGGGGGAAATTAAAACTGAATGATGAGTGCAGCAATTCTATGGGCTTCAATAGCCCAACACTTAAAGTGGAAATGTGATACTGAGTAAGATCTCTTTTCCTAGAAACAATAGCAACTTGGTCCAGGACCATAGTGATATTATTAAAATTGTGTGTAAAGTAGAGCGTTTTCAATTGACACAGACGGACAAACCTACAGTGACATCAATATTATACATTTGGTAAATGGGTGTATGAGGTATTTCATCAAAGTTAATGAAATAAGTACATTTGTCCACTAGCAGTACGATGTAGAGGTTCCGGAACAGAAAATGGGGAGGTTAATAGTGGATGCGACGACTTGCGCATGCGCAAATCGACCAAAACATCGAAATAAGGGTGACCGCATGAGGATATTCACGTAAAACAATGCCATATCGAGTAAGAAATATCTTACATATTATAAAAATAGCCTGTTATGACGTCTACGCGTAATGTGTTTCCATGTTTAAATCTATTTGCCACAGTTAGCTTGTGTGACTAGCGGAAGGTTACGAGAACAATAGCTAGCATGCTAACTGATAGCTAACAGACAGTTGTTAGGTATTCAGCATTAGAACCTGTATTTAGATTAGCATCGTCAGCCAAAGCTAGGTAACGTTAACGCTATACGTAATGTGAACTGAAACAAAATACCGATTTGTGTTTTCAATATAAATTGTCTCTGCATTTCAGGCGCACAGTGGCGTCAGTTTAACCTCAGTGTGACAGCTCAGTGAGTGATCAGAGGATGGACGGCGTTACCGTGTCAGCCTCAGGTGGGGCTGCAGAGTGTCCTCTGGCTCCCGAGGACATGGAGGGGATCTGTGTAATGCCGGATTTGAGTGCCATCAAGACTGAGCAGTCAGTGGGTGCGAGCCCAGATGACACAGGCACCCAAAATGTGGCCATGGGCATCAAGTTCATCCTGCCCAACCGCTTTGACATGAATGTCTGCTCAAGATTTGTCAAGTCTCTCAACGAGGAGGACAGCAAGAACATCCAGGACCAGGTCAACTCTGACCTGGAGGTGGCATCTGTTTTATTCAAAGGTAAGAACCCCGTTTATGTGCCACTAAAGTTACAGTAGCTTGACATGACGTTTACATTTTAATTGGGTTATCTTGTGATAATATCTGGTGCCACAAAACGTTTTCCTTCTCTTTCAGCTGAGTGCAATATCCAGACCTCACCTTCCCCGGGTATACAAGTACGTCATGTTTACACGCCATCCACCACCAAACATTTCTCCCCCATCAAACAGTCCACCACACTCACCAATAAACACCGTGGCAATGAGGTTTCTTCCACGCCTCTTTTGGTGCATTGTAAGTACCACAGTTGTTCTTCATTTATTACAATGTTTCAAACATGAATCCAGTCAAAACACTAATCAAAGTATGCATGTTTTTCCTCTCAGCTTTGTCCATTCATCAGCTTGCAGCCCAAGGTGAAATGGTGTTTCTGGCCAGCAGGATTGAACAAGGTAGGCAGCCAAAAGGGTACAATTCATCCTTGTCATGCAGTGGTGAAATTATCTAAAACAACACTCATAACCACTGGTGTTTAAGGATGCAACTAACAATTCTATTCATTATAGATTAATCTGTGGATGAATCAATTTGTCTATAAAATGTCAGAAAATAGTGAAACATGGCCACCACAATTTCCCTGAGCCCAAGGTGACAGCAATTCCTCATATTTAAGAAGCTGGAACCAGCAAATGTTTTGGCATTTTTGCTTGAAAAATTACTCAAATGATTATTAGATTATCAAATTATTCTGTCGATTGACTAATCATTTCAGTTCTGCGGGTGTTATTTCACATAAGTCACATGAGCAATATAATGTAATTATATAGTAGTAATACTGTCTACTAATGTTTTCTAACACTTGTGTAAAGTATTTTGAAGACGTAGAGTAATAAACATTAACTTTTTATGTGTCATTTTAATAGAAACTGTGATCAATATCCAAGATGAGGAAGGCTTTACCCCCCTGATGTGGGCAGCTGCACATGGACAAATCGCTGTTGTCGAGTTTCTGCTCCAAAATGTATAGGAAAATGAACCGATCTCATGGTTTTATTATATTAGAGCATCATGCCCTCTTTATTTATTTACTGGTCGTCATTCTATGTCATTCTTCGCCGTAGGGTGCTGACCCCAACCTCCTGGCCAAAGGAAGGGAAAGTGCATTGTCCTTGGCCTGTAGTAAGGGATACACTGATATTGTGAAGATGCTCATTGACTGTGGTGTTGATGTCAATGAGTATGACTGGGTAAGAATACTAAGCTTTTATCACATGTTCACTGGACCTGGTTAATTAGAATATGACAACAACAAAATTATACGACATAAGGGAGATCTTTCACTTACTTTGTGCAGGGGGCGTAATGTTGTTCTTGCTATCAAATGAAGCCCTGTGGAGGCGGCAGTCTATGGGTTTGTGCAATTGTGATGTTCCGTCTGTGGGTTTCAGAATGGAGGAGCCCCTCTGCTGTACGCTGTCCATGGGAACCATGTGCGCTGTGTCGAAATCTTGTTAGGTGAGGACAAATCTTTGTGGTCGGAAATATCTCTAATAATATTTCATAAAAGATAAACATGGCAATTGTGTTGTGTGTTATGTCCAACATAAAATGTACAATCGTAAAGTTTTGGTATGTTTGTATGTCTTTCAGAGAGTGGTGCTGATCCTACCATTGAGTCAGATTCTGGATTCAATGCAATGGACATGGCTGTGGCTATGGGCCACCGGAATGGTATGTGTAAATTAAACACATAGTCTGAGCCCACATGGATGTTTGTCTTATGTGGACAATAGTCATTTCTCACAACATTCTCTTCTATTTAAATTTAGTTATCAAAGTGTCTCATGATCCCTTGAATATGTCTCACACATACTGTATATGCTTATAGATGTGATGTGTATATATAAGCCACCACATATACTCATACCATATACCTCATCAGACTACACCCAGAAGACACCATTCTGAAATAAATGCATCATTTTTTCCGGATCTAATGATGAAAGTAACTAACGAGTGAGCCATCTCGCTTCCTTCTCATCTCTGTTGAGAGTTGCACTTGCACAGTACCGATCGGGCAGGACAGGATTCACAGAGTGACGTAAAAGTCGCATGGTTTCCGTTATGACTGTTCAGACTGGGGTCGCCTTGCAAATAAATCAGACCTGTATCTGGATTTAGGACCACATATGAAAGCGGCCCAAATCAGAATTGAACAGGTCAGATTCCATGTGAATTGTGCTGTTCACACTGTTATAAAAAAACAGATCTGAGTCACATGTGAGCCAAAAAATCGGATTTGGGCCACTTTTGCTTTCAGTCTGAACATAGACAAAGTCATGTCTACTCATACTCTCAAACTTAATACATTTGGAATATAAATGTATTTTGTTTTCTACTCAATAAATAATCTCACAATCCTGCAAAAGATTACCTTTCATCCTCCTGGTGAACCCAGAAGTGAGAAGCGTTGATTTAAAGGAGGCAAATTAAATTTCCTCTAAATATACAGAATTGGAGTTCATCCTGTCGAACTTAACTTGGATCTGAGCAGGAAATTAGTTGTTGACAGTGCCACTGCGTCCAAGAGAGTAAAAGCCAGCCAACTCTCCTTTTGTCTCCCTTCTGGGAGTGAAGGATGGCCAAATGGGAAAGTAAAGATTTGGATTAGTATTCACTTTGGAAGGAGCTCTGTTCAATTAAATATGGTATATTTCTCTGTTTAGTTCAACAGGTGATGGAGGCACACTTACTGAAGTTACTGATGGGAATCAGAGAATAAACTGTGACACTTGAGGAAAACAAATACCGAAGGGACGACGCTGGGCTCCGGACAATCATGTAGCATGCCCAGGCTGTCGGACAACTGGAATATTTTGTTCCATTAAGTGACATTTCAACATATATTGTATCATCAACATTATTTTGTTGGCATGATGCACATGAAGGTTTGTGCTGTGTCAATTTTCAATTTGAATCATCTTTCAAACTGTTTATCTCTGCACTTTTTCACATTGAATGTGGAGTAGCATATCTGATCCAGATACATTGACAGATTTTCAAAGAACAAAAAAAAGTAAAGTTGAGTTCTTCACTACAACCCCCAGCATGCACTGCACTCCACCTGTAGTATGCTGCCAAATGTGCAGTGCAGTGTAGGATTGATTTTGTTTAAACTACAGGGTTCGTAAAGTCTTGAAAGTTTGGAAAATGCTTAATTTTAACCGTTATATTTTCAAGGTTA